>JASDQU010739047.1:93726-104748 GCA_032191745.1 Picea mariana
TAAATACTTCATGGGGCATAGACACGGCTGAAAGCAAAGGACCTCTGCATCAGAAAGATAATCAGGCTCCACAACCAACAAAAGGGTGGAGTGCACAAGGTTCATCATCCATGGTTGGGGGATTATTTTCGAGTTCTTCTCCTTCATCCTGGTCAAGTATTTATACGAGGCAAACATACAATGGTTCTTACGGTCTCCTAGGTTGAAGTCGTTGAACTTCAATGTTGCGATCTTGTCCTGCTGCGCTCTAACTACACGTATCCCCTTCGTGAGGTACGCAATAACCATGATGTAATCAAAATCTCTTGACACACTATCATGAATCACCGCGTCGTCCAGAGGTGGGATCTAGTCAGTCAAGATGGTCGGGATTAGCGTCACATTTTCTAGGTCATCTTTGTGCTTGGTTCTCTTTTCTATGATGAATTAGGATGGTTTAGATTCGTGAGTGGTTGACGGAGAGGCTTCCACTCCTCTCGTCGATGATGCTTGTACACCCACAGACATAGACATTACTCTTTCATTCATGAGGTCGATTAGTACCTCTCTCACAGACTCTTCGACTGTGCTAAGTTTTTTGGACATACACGCTCGTTGTTGAATATCTCGGGTTTGAAGAGTGACTATTTAATGCAACGGGATGGATGGTGATAGCTCGATGACCACTTTGCAAAATCAACTAATATGCAGGCTTATATAATCATGGTTGAAAATACTTTTCTCAGTGCAAGGCTTGACAGAATAAGTAGATAACTAGGAAACAAATCTCTCCAACGGGCGAGAAGCCTTCATTAATTCAATTATGTCCATTACGACACAATCCCAATGGTTTGATGGCGAGCTTTTTGACCACAAATGTCATTCTACCCATTTAGGGCATCAGTCTAATGGTTATATTGTTTCTAACGGCTATATTTCTTCGCCAAGGGGAAGTGCCATGTGGCGCTGTTGTACTATTTCAACGAAGTTCTAGTTTTACAAATTTTCCTTTTGCGAAGTTCTTTGTAGAACCTTCTGTAACTTTTCGATCTTTGATCTCTTCTTACTTAGTTTTCTAGCCTTCTTTCTAGTGAGCTTGGTCTCAGTATTCCTCTTTCCATTCTGATTCTTATCTCCTCTTGGCATAGTAACTTCGCTCTGTTGATATTATTTCCTAGGATTCAAGGGCAATACTTCTTCTCTATCTCGAGTAGGTGCTTCAGTCTTCTGTGGGTGTTCTTGTGTTCTTTCAACTTCAACATCCAAGTTGCTGGTTCTAAATAGCTTTGATTTGTTCTCCTATTCTGAAATCAAGTGCGCGATCCTCTTAGCCATGAAATCTTCTAATTCTTGCTTCTTCTTCTCTAAGACTTCTTCTCCTTTTCTTTTGGCCCGATCCCTTTCAGTGTAAGGTTTTCCTAGTAATATAGCAAATGAATCATTTTTCTTAATAAATTTAACAACCTCAAACTCTTCCTCTGTCAAGGTTCCATGAGAATTCATAGATATCCGGGTGATCTTTCCATGTAGGTTTATCAACATTCTTCTAAATAATCCTATTTCTCCCAATCAAGGAATCATAACATAATTTCCTAAAGTTTCTCAAGTTCTTTCTGTCATAATATTCACCTGTGTTTCTTCATCGAGAACACAGTCAATGTCGAAGTCTCATATTCTTGCTTCTATGCACTCTTTTTCTTTGAAGATCTTTGATAAATTGATATTTTGGTGATTATTCATGGTTTCTTTCATTTTTAGCAATACAGTTTCTGATTCTTTATGGGGTTCTACCATGGTTTCAGTTTCTTGATATTCCTTAGGATTTTCTTATCTCATATTCATTCTTTCAACCTTAGCAATCATTCTAGGGCAATCGAAAACTTCATGATCCATAGCTTTACAACAAAGACAATTGGGTCTTCTACCAGGGCATTCCTTAGTAAGATGTCTCGGTCTTCTGCAACTGTAACAAAGATTTAATCATCTCTTTCTCTTAAATGATCCCCATCATTTCCTGTATTGTGTACTAGGATCATGGTAGCTAATTTGGAAGAAAAAAAATTCTAGGATCCTGCATCCATTTGTTAGTTCAAACATTCTTTCTATGCATAGGAATAACATATCTTTCACTATTCTTATTAGATCTACTGATATCAAATCTTCTTTCTTCTAGTTGCGCCCTAGTTTTGAGGCTCGGATTTTTTTATCAAACATAACTAGATCCATATTCTTGAAACAAAAATTTCTACTTATCCCACTTTTCCGAGAGCACAACGCTTCCACATCTAAAACTTTTCTCTATTCTTACCTCTTTCAGAGCACAAGGCTTCAAGATCTTACCTCTTTTTTTCAGATCGAACTTCTGTTCTTAGCACAAAGTTTCACAATCCAAGTAGAGTATTGTGCACCAGAGAAACAGTTTCGGGTCAGATCTTCGTACAAAGCTTCTTCTTCCTTAGTTCCCATCAATCAGTCCCAGGGTTCTACAACAACACACCAACAAAACCCTAACTACCGGCCCTTTCTGCACTGTGAAGCATATGAAGTATCACCCGAGGTAGAGGCTTAGATGTTTGCAACCTTAGTTGGGACACAGATACGTGATTGTAGCACCTTAACAATGCACTTAGTTATTACAGTTGGTTAATATTCAACTTTAGTTCACAACCCGGCTATACCGTAACAATAAATTATCATAGTATTCACACAGATCCAATAGATTCAAGCACCAATCATACCAATAGAGATCAGATCTAGCATTCATTCGGATTATTCAACACTAAGCTATCATATCAGATTCATATACCATCTAACATCGCACTAAGAATTGAATCACATACACAAAAGAACAACCAAAAAGCACAAAATATTCACAAAACAGGATATACATGGTTGACCCCCACCCTGGATTTTGTTATCGAAAGTATTGCAGAGGTGAGGTCATGCTTAATAATGTTAGACCTTGAATTGAACGACCTCATTAATTCAACGACCTCATTATTGAGATGTTCGAATATTTGTTTTCTGCTGTCTCTCAGATTCCTTGTTCTCAATATGTACACGCTTCCATGCAAATAGATATGAACTCGATTTTGGATGAAAGTGATGATATCTCGCATGAAGTAATGTAATATTTGATGGAGCATGTAAGTAGATGTCCTCTTCTTTGAACATTGAAATAAATTTTGTTATCTCGATTGTTTAGATTACTTTATTTGTTGCATAATATAGATTTATGTACTGTGCCGTAGTATTCAGAGTCCTCATTCTGAATGGATTTGTTTGGAAGCGTTAGTACATATTCCACAACAATAATTTGAAATTCTTTGTTGACTATGCGTGGTAAAACATCGATATGGTCCGCACCATTTTCCATTAGTGTTAAAAGGATGCTTGATAAGGTCAGCATATCTTTCTCTCTTATACCAGTTGAAAAATATGTGCGTATTTGGTTTTTATGTATAATTTTTTAATGGCATGTTTACTGTTGTTTTAGATTTTGAAGAGTATATAAATAGTTGTAATATTTTTTATATATTTATTTTCATGATGCTCGTGACTAGTGATATTACTAACTAGACATAACTTTTTTGAACATGGAATTACAAAAGGTTATGATTATTTTTATTGGATTGAAAAGAACTCATTTTTTTTTAGTCAATTAAGAAATCATTAAGGGTTAATGACCATTTTAATTAAAATGTATTCACCAAATGTTGAGAGCACCTTGAAGTTTTTCTTTTAAGATTTCTTCTTGATTTATTGACTCACGAATAATTTGAAGTTTTTCTTTTGAGATTTCTACTTGATTTATTGACTAGTAACCACTATTCAATTATATCAAGTTTTTCTACATAGTTTTACATACATAGTTGTAGAGTTAATTTTTTCTTCCTAAATCTAATCACCTAGTTTTACATACATAGTTGTAGAGTTAATTTTTTCTTCTTAGATCTATTCACCATGATCTGATCTTGAATAGCAATCACGGTGATCTTGAATAGTAAGGTTGATTATTTTTGGAAAAATAAATTACATATAACTATTTTTTTTTTTTAGCTTACTTTCACTATTAAACATATTTATTACTAGAATACATTTGATGTAAAAAATTATCATAAGATATATCAAGTGTAGATCTCTAAGTGGTTAATGTAAATCTCTTCTCTATCAACAATGAGATAGAACCTACTTATTATGAGAGCAAATTTGATCTAAAAAGTTAGGATATATCAAAGGTGAATCTTTATGTGATTAATTTGAAACTCTTTCCTATCAATAATGGAAGAGGGGTTACTGATTCTTTTAAAATAAAAGTAGAAACTTTAATTTTTTTTTAAAATGAGATACTCTTAATCTAAGGATTATACTCTCTACTTCTAACTTAATAGATATGTTAGGTGTTTATTTTAAGATTTTCTGGATTCTCAAAATAGCTATATCACCAATAAATTCATGAATAGTTTTGAAATTGTTTTCTTTAAACATGCACACTTTTTAATTATTTGAAAATACAAGGAGATGAATTATCCTACAAATGCCCTCATTGCACTCAAATTTTCACTAAACATTTTTTGGGATAACTTGTGCAACTGCCAAAGTATCCATGAAACGTTTTATGTGTATTGTCTCAAGGATATCTAAGGAAACTCTAAAAATATTTTTTCAAGGTCTCAATTTTTCGTCTTCTTTGACTAGGATGTGCTACCCTTCATATGCACATGAGTTATAATTAGATATTTTAGGGTAAATTGCATGATCTGGATGGGCTAAAGAAAGTCACCTATTTTTGTTTCCTCAATATAGTGTTACCTTCCTCCACTGACATTTGGGGATACCCTAGTAAGGTTATCATGGTGTTCATTGCATGAAGTGGCATTTCCCCACTTGTCACAAGAAATATGCACCTGGAATGGTATGGCTCTAAGATGCTTCATTTGACATTCCATGTATTAATATCCGATTCAAATTAATGATATAATCTCTTATCTTATCATAAATAGGAAACACCTAACCATATTCCTTTCGCATTTCATAAATTTAAATGGTTTTACTACTTTCCTAGTAGTACCATAGGGAACATGCTTTCTCTTAGAAGTGTGTAGTCTCTTGGGTAATATGTATTGTATTGCTAGGTGTCTAGGCTAGAGAGCATCAAAGTCCAATCATATTAAGCACTTTTCCACCTCCCCACTTCATTCATTCCATACACATAAAACATTATCCTCTTCATGTATGATTTCTTAAGGGTAAAAAGGAAAGGTCAAATCTAAATCCTGAAATAAACAAAGCCACTAAGGCTAAGAGGTGAAAAGAACAACTAAAATCCAATCATCAAGCTTGAGCAATGCCCCTCACTATGAGGCCAATGTCCTAGTCCCTAGTTTGCCTATGAATATCTAAATAAAAGGGACTCATTCAATAAACTAAACATATAAAGAAAAAATAATAAGGGGTAGTAAAAAACAACCCACATGTTGGTAACCCGAGGCTAAGCTCTCTAAGAAGGTATTTATAAAGAAAAAATCTTAGCTAAATAAATCTAGATGAATAATTAAAAGAATACCAAGACATGTGCATCTCTACTACTTTGAGAGTCATCACATGAACTAGTTCACTTTCCCTTTCATTATTATTACCTATCTTTCACCTAGATACTTTCACCTAAATACTTGGAAAGTATGGGTGTCTTAGGATTTGACTCATGTATAAGGTTATAAGTTGTGCCCCTTCATAAAACCTAGGCAAGTAATAAAACTAACTCTTTTGTTATGATGTGTTAAAAGATGTGACCATGTGTCACCAATTAATTTCTTACTAAGAGGTTAGATCTATAACTTGGAGCACCTATTATATATTGGGATATGTGTATATTTCTTGGATCATTTCCTGAATGGGGGAAGTAATGGTTGGACCATTTGACTAGTCTCCAACAATTTATGTGGGCATCCACATTTTTGGAGAGATTCACTGCCATTGGATTTTACTTGGTCTTTAGTGCTTATTTTCATATTTTATTTTACTTTTTCTAATAGGGACACTATACCTTTTGAGCATATTATTGTATTATTTTATTACTACTTGTATTTGGCCTGATCTTTTGTAGGACAAATGGTTTTTAAGAGAGTGGTTTGAACGTGGTTTTATATTGTAATTGAGGAGACTTCTCACATATAAAAGGAAAATTATTTCTCCATTTGAAATAGTTGGAGATTAATGAGAAACATGGGCTAGTGAGATCTATTGTGTATCTATTTGTCTTCTTCAATTGTTACATAATTTTTCTTTAAGATTACAAAAGGCCCAAAAAGTTCTAATATACTTCACTTGAAAGAGTTAGTTGTAAGTTCATTCACCATCCATTCATGATTTGAGTTTCATTGTTTACTCATTAAGATAAAAAGTTTGATGACTCGTTTATTTTGTTTGGCTATCCTTTAAGGACACCTTGTTCGCACTCATAGAGGCTCCTTCATACACCAATCCTTCCTTGCAATCTTCAAAAAATTCCTTAAAACCTGTGCGGTGCTTGAAAGACAAGGGGAATCTTTCAAAATCATTCTGCTTAAAGCGGTGCTTGAAAGACTAGGGGAATCTCTCAAAATCATTCTGCTTAAAGCCTAAGCTTTACTTGGATATGAAGTGGTGACCATAGCTCTCTAACGCACTATTTTTCTTGTTGTCTCCAGCCACCCAAAACCCTAAAAATCATTTTTTAGTCTTTTATATTTTATTTCAACTATATCTCATATCTTTCACATTTTGCAGATTGGTAAATTTTTCATTCTGTATCCCACACCAACACCAGTAATTTAAGGGTTTGAAGCATTTATGTTGTTTATTTTTATCTTACCAAGCCCTTGGTTATCTGGAAGTGGGATTACATGTCTAATTATTCATCTTACTGCCCAAGTATTCACCTTCTCAAACTAGGTATCGTTCCTGATTTCCACTGTTATGGTTCGTTAATTGTGTGAATTATAGCAAACGAGGTCTCATTAAACAGTCGCATTTCTTCCCGTATACTTGTTATCTTGAGTCTACTAAGGTCCTAATACTCATTTAGGGCAGATACACCCTTTGAACGGTAAAGAATCCTGACAAATCTGTATTGTAAGGCTCTTTTTTACAGCAACGACCTTTCTTTACTTGCGATATGGTTTGAAGAATCATAAATTCATTGATTGAAGAATTATAAAAATCCTTTGATGCGTACGAATCATATGTTTATACTTGACAAAATCTGCATTTACATGGTAATATTGTATGGTACAATTTATGAACCATTTGTATCCTGCAAAAGAAACGTGTCAAACATTTCTGATCATTGTCACACAAATTTTAATGGCACATTGTTTATTTAAATGATCGTCGATTATATTTAATCACCTTCTTTTGCAGGTTTATGCAAGACAGCGTTAGAGCCCGGTATCGTTTTCTCAGGAAGTGTTTTATTTGGTGAAGCTCAATGCCCACTGCCATCATTCCCATGTTCTAAAGATTGCAGAGTTTGGTTTGAGAGTGAAATCTTGGAGAGCGAATGATCAACCTAGACTGTCGGCTTGATTTGCAGATCTGATATTTATTGCGAATTCTGGTATACGCATTATTGGTGCGCTCTTTTGCATTTTTCCTATGATCGATTATGAAGAGTTGCCAGAACATAGATCCACTTTCCTGCCAGAACATAGAATATAATGTCATGGTGAAATCGCATACTGGAAAATGGTGGGTTCATGGGTGTGGTGTCATGCCATTCATAACATACTTGTCTCGTGTTGTAATCTGAAAACCTAAACGGTGCTAGGTTATGCGTTGAGGATCTTGTTACAGCAGTAACCATTTGAGTGCTTATCTTGCATAACTTTCTGAACATACAAAATGTGATGAAACGTTGTTCACTCAAAGTCGTTGTTTGTGGTCGATTTTGTATAACATCTGTGTTTGACTTAAATGCTGCATATTATATTACACTTGCACATTTCCTTTAAGCTTTGAAGTTGAACTGCGCACTGGACACTTGCTACAACTATAAGACATAGTTGATATGATGTTTTAATGGTTCAAAATCTTTTTGTTTTTTGTGATATTCATCAATTGTTTGCTGTAATATGAATTATTATTGACCATATTTTGTGATTGATACATACATGATCGTATATTGAATATCTTTGTCATTGCTGGTTACACGTTGCCACCACCGAATGTTTATGATGAATGGTTCACATTTGGAATACTTTAGCAAGTAAACATTGATCCAAGTATTGCAACTTTCTCTCACTTTGCATGTTACTGGTGGTATGTTATTTGAGGATCCCTCACAAGCAGACCCTTCCCTTAAAGCTTCTCACTTTCCATGTTATTGGGGGTATGTTATTTGAGTATCCCTCACAAACAAATCCTTTCCTTAAAGGTTTTCACGCTTATCTTGAATATATCTCTCGAAGAAGGTCAACCCATGCCAACCTAGTCCTTGTCCATATCCATACCCACCTTACTTGAAAAACCCAAGCCAACATAGTCTTTGTCTATATCCATACCCATCTTACTTGAAAAGATAGAACTTAGTTGAATGTATAGGAAAACCCTCCTTATGTTAGGAACCCTATCCTAGAAGAGCAAAAGAAATGCAGCCTATAGGTTTCCCAAGGATTCCCTTCACAAGGTGGGACTCACAGATGATTTTAGGGGTTAAATTTCGCTCATGGGCTAGTTTTCCATGGTTTTTCCAAAACTGAGATTCTCTATTTTAAAAATCATTGGCCCGGATTCTATAGGATAAAATTAATTTACCTTAAAAATAGCCAAAATTTTATAAAAACTATACAAAATACTCAGAAATTTGAATATTTTTACAAAACATCCCCAATCATTTATAGTTAGCATATGAAGGATTAGTAAGATTAGCCAAGATTTCTAAATTTTAAAATAAATTTCCATCCTTAAAATCATCCCTTGTGGGACATTCCTTTGGTGTGAGTTTGAGCGGCAACAAGTAATATTTCTTGAATGGGTGAGCATAATGCCTCTCCTTGACGTTGTTGTGGTTGATGGTGTTGATCTCCTTCATTGGTGTTGCATTATCTTTTATGACTTTATGCTACATTCTGTTTGATTCTTGGATGATGATGATGCTCTTGGGTGCTATCTTATCATGGTGGTTATCTTCATCCCAATAGATCACCTTGGCGTTGGTGCTAATTCATTGCTTCATGGTAATTTTCCTTGCATAGTTGTATCAGAGCTTGATCATGGTGTTGGGATATAGGTCTTGTGCTAGACAAATCTAGTTTTTTATGCATATATTGTTCTTTAATGATTATTATTGAAAAGATAGAGCAACAATATTATAGAGAAGTAACCTCCTTAGTACATCTTGGAGCACACTAGGAGGATTGACTAGTGTTTTCATAGTGACATGCTACATGACTCTTAAGTAGGAGAATTCTTGTAATTCAAATGTGTATTTCATTTCTATGATGATATTTATTAAGATAAATAACTTACCCTTTGCATTGCACATCTCTTTGACCATTCCTAAGAGCACTTGGGATTTGTGATGATGTATTGACATGGAGCTCTTCTAGAGGAGAACTATAGTAGTTTTGGTGTATATTGTACATCCATGATGATGTATAGTATGATATACATCAGTATTTTAGAGAACATTATCTCTTTTATTGTACTTTGGATCACCACGAGGAATAAACTATGGTTTAAAAACGGATTGTTGAGATATGAACTTATGATAGAGTGCCTAAGAATTTGAAGTGTTTGTTGGAATTCTATAGTAATACTTGATCATATAGACACTTAACTTGGTAGAGTGCTCACCTCCTTGGCACATTTTTTAGTAACCTAAGATTTCAAGGCATGGTTGATGATTCATACATCTTAGTAAGAACACCCTAGTATTTTTTGTTATTATTATGTTGATGTGGTCATTATTGATGGATTAGACACTCCACTTGGATTATCTCCCTACTCTTCTTTGGATTTCCATCATTTGTCTCATCATATAGGGGTTTTTCAACTTGCTAATGGTGGTAAATGATATCACACTTCCTAGTGAGGGTTCCCTAGAGTTTCAAGTGTCTATAATGGTCTTATGATAATTTTTGATAGGATATCCACTTGTTTTTGTTGAGTGCTCTACTTCATGATATATTTCTAGTACCTTGGCATAGTAATTAAGGGTTTTTAGTCTAATGGAGGAGAATGGATGATGTTGCACTCTTGGTGAGAGAAACCTAGACTTTATGGTCTATTGAGGTCTTTAAGTCACAATCTATGAGATATATAGTTTCTCTAGCTGGATGCTCCTTTCCATCATGGTTCATCGTGATGGTATGGGTCAATTGGAGGGGAAAACACACTCCTTGTAAAATTGGCTCCAACACTTAAGCACTTGGTTCTTGGTTCTATTTTAATATTATGGTTGAACTTTATTATTCAGGAATCACTCCTTTTATTCCATCTAGAGTATTGATCTAGGTGGATATTGGTGGCCACCCACCTTCTCCAACTGGCCCAAAACATGTTTCTCGCAATTTTGGTAATTTACTATTTTTAGCAGTTTTTAACTTCCGGGGCCATTTTGAGGCCCTAAACGATGTTTTTTGAGAAAAAGGGGAGCAGCATGGATCATAGATCATGTTGGTTACACAAAATTTGTAGTTATCAGACAGATCTTTCGAACGAGCTACCAAGCACCCCAAACGGAGATGTCTGCAAAAGTTATGCTCTTGGGAAGTTAACGTATCAACTACCCCCATCGGGACCGAGAAACCTTTTGGATTTTCATCTTCCGGGGTTAAGGTTTTGGATTTTACTTATGTTAAAAATGCCCTTAGAGCCTCATTGTAATAATCATCTTCTTGCGAATGTGAGTATTCGTCACATCTCTTCTCAGAGATAAGCTACCACCATTCTAGCGAGTCTTTCACTCTATACTTTTAGAGTCTCTGTACATTTATTTCATTAATAGAAATCATGTATTACTGTATATATGTGACTCTTGTTATATTTCTGCTATATCTTTGT
>JASDQU010739047.1:112681-130719 GCA_032191745.1 Picea mariana
ATCATTTCCAAGTGTAATATCAGATGAGATTGAAGAATCAAGGCATGAAAGTAATTCTTTGTTACCTGTCATGTGATTGCTGCATCCACTGTCCAGCAACCAGAGATCTTTAGGTTGTTGTTCAGTTTTGTGGCATGAGAGAAACATACCTCTTGAGGTGTCTCCCATATGATTTGACACATGTGCTATGCCTGAGAGTTGATCTACTTGCTTCTTCCTACACTCAGATTCATAGTGCCCATACTTTTTGCAGTAATAGCATTGAATGCTAGTTTTGTCATTTAATCTTCTCCCTCTGCCTCTTTGAGGCTGGAAATTCTGATGTTGATTTTGTTGTTGATTTCCTTGACCTTGGAAATTCTGATTTGGATATTGTTGTCTATTCCCTCCATTGGTATGAGGGTTACCTTGATTGTTCCCTCTTCCTTGGTGACCTCTGCTTCTTCCTCTGCCTCTCCCTCTGCTGAAGGAGAATTGAGTTTTGAAGGCATTGGAGATTAACTCATCTGTGAGATGCAGTCTTGTCTCATGTGTCACCAGAGAACCAATTAGTTCATCTGTGGAGAATCTTGATAGATCCTTGGATTCAAGGATGGCTGTTACAACCATTTCAAATTTCTTGGGTAAACTTCTGAGAATTTTCTCAACAATTCGTTGATCAGTGATGGTTTCACCAATCAGTCTAATCTAGTTCACGATTCCCATGACTTTGGTCATGAACTGATCCACTCTTTCGGACTTTGTCATTCTGAGAGTCTCGAATTGTGTCCACAAGGTCTGCATTTTAACTGTTTTTACCCTATCATTTCCTTGGTAGGAAGATTTAAGGATGTCCTAGGCCTGTTTGGAAGTACAAACACCTATGATTTTCGAGAAAATTGAATCATCCACAGAGTTCTGAATCCGAAATTTCGCTTTGTTTTCTTTGGTCCTCAGAGTTGCCTGAGCAATTCTCTGCGCATTTGTCATGGCAGTGAGGGTGGCTAGATCTGGTTCCACATATCCAAGATCCACTGGTTCCCAACACTCGTGTGCTTTCAAGAATGACCTCATTCGAAGAGACCAAAATTCGTAATTCTTACCAAGAAGAATCAGACCTTGAGTTGGGCCTAGATTGCTAGACAACACCATGATTTTTGAATTTAATTTTTTTTTTGCAGAAGTACAGAGGAAAATTTTATATTTACCTTCGATCGGTGAAACATCGATTTGTCGATGGCCAACGGGAGCTTATCAGGCTTGAATTGGCCTCAGTCAATGTGCAATGTGACCACACGCCTTGTGTTAAAGCGCTATGGTCTTTTCCCGTTTTTACCTTTCAAAATGATGAAACGTGAAAAATTTGCCTTTGGACTTTTCAACGGTCCAGATCATGCAGTGATCTGATGGTCCAGATCTTATCGGGATATTCGCAAGTCGGGATTTCACGAGTTCTAATGTCGAGCTCTTATGTCTCCTCGATTCCCCGATCTCCGATTTACCGATGGAGCGTTCCTTTCGGGACTTTCCCGATTCCTCTGATCTCTGCCATGCGTCCTAGTAGATGGATGGTCGTGTGCTCTCCTAGCGATTTCGCGATTTGATGTGTCCCGGATGTCTCGTCTCCAGGATCCGCAAAATTTCGATGCGTCGATTGACTCGTTTGACGCGATGATGTCAGCTGGGCCCCACGATGGAGTTTACCTCCTGTCGGGATTTCAGAATTCGGAGTTTTGAAGTGCACGAGATCCTTGTCCTTAGGATTCGTGATTTGCCGAATCCCGATATGCCGATGGCCCTTTCCTTGTCGAGACTTTTCCCGAGTCCCCGTATTTACGCCACGCGTCCAGGAGAGATGAACGGTCCTGATTCCTCCTCGAGATATCGCGACTTGCGATGCTCCAAACTTTTGTCAACGTGAAAACGCGATTGTCGAACGCCGATGGTTTCCTTGATGTTTGCCATGTGTCCGGTCAAATGGATGGATGAGATCTGATCGTGATTTCGCGTATCGCGATTTCGCGAGTTGTGATGCCAAATTCTTTGATAGCTTGAAACCCCGAATGCCGAAATGTCGATGGGCACTACGATGTTCACCACGTGTCCGGACAAACGGACGGTTGAGATCTTATCACTATATCGCGTATCGCGATTTCGCGAGTTGCGAAGTCCTGTTGCAATGGTCTTTGAAAACCCCGAAATCTGAAATGGCGATGGAGTGTTGGCTTGGATCTGCTGCCACCTGTCCTATGAGATGGATGGCTCACAAGACTTTTCGGGATTTCGCGTATCGGAGTTTTGGAGTGCAAATAACCTTTGCTCATCCAACTCTCGATTCCCAATTTTGCGATGTGAAGAGGATCAACGGCTCACGATCTTTCCTATCCAACGGTCCAGATGATGTCAGGACTTCACAAGTAAAAAATTCTCCGGTACGCTCCAAACGACTAACCGTCGTGCACCTTCTTGCTGATCTAATGGCTGTCGGGCCTTTGTGCAAGATCTGATGGCTGAAATGCTTTCGCCTTTTCCGCACTCTCTGTGTCCCTTCTGAACTGGTTTCCCGCCTTGGATACATTCACAGGACGACTCTTATGGCCAACAATGGCTATTCCTTGCGTGTTTGACACGAGCTTTCCCGAATTTGACAGAATTTTCTCCTGTGGAAGAAAAAATTTGTGAATCTTTCAAAGATTGAAAGAATTTCACGAATTCTTTGTTTACTGCTTCAATCTTTAACAGATGTGAGTGAAATTTTCGAGTTCTTTAAAATTTCTCGCCTCTTCCATCTTTTCTTCGTCAATCTTTGACGATTCTTGAAAAAATTACAAGAATCTTTAGGGTTTCTTCTCTCTCGGTCTCTGCTTCCTCGGTCTTTCGAGCGTAGTACGCTCTGCAACCTCGCGTGAGTTTCTTACGGAAATCTTTAGAGAGTATTACAGACAGCTTTCCAAACCTTGTGAAAAGTCTGTGTCGCGTGCTCTCAAGATGCGTGTAAGCTCTGCTCTATGAGGATCGTGTGGCTCTCCCGACTGTTTGAAGAGGCTTACTGCTGACGCTCTGATACCATGATAAATTGTGAAACAAAGAGAAAGACAGAGAGAAAGAATAGAACAGTATATTGAAATGTATGAAGAAGTACTGAACGTACAGAACCCTGTTACAATGCAAGATGGTTGAGCTAAATATGCTCAAGCAAGACAAAAATAGAAAGTAGAACTGTCCATTACAGCTCGCAGTGTACACTGAGACTGTTGAGGGTACAATATATTTAACATGAATTATAGCAAACGATGTCTCATTAAACAGTCGCATTTCTTCCCGTATACTTGTTTTCTTGAGTCTACGAAGGTCCTAATACTCATTTAGGGCAGATACACCCTTTGAACGGTAAAGAATAGTGACAAATCTGTATTGTAAGGCTCTTTTTTACAGCAACGACCTTTCTTTACTTGCGATATGGTTTGAAGAATCATAAATTCATTGATTGAAGAATTATAAAAATCCTTTGATACTTACGAATTATATGTTTATACTTGACAAAATCTGCATTTACATGGTAATATTGTATGGTACAATTTATGAAGCATTTGTATCCTGCAAGAGAAACGTGTCAAGCATTTCTTATCATTGGCATACAAATTTTAATGGCACATTGTTTATTTAAATGATCGTCGATTATATTTAATCACATTCTTTTGCAGGTTTATGCAAGACAGCGTTAGAGCCCGGTATCGTTTTCTCAGGAAGTGTTTTATTTGGTGAAGCTCAATGCCCACTGCCATCATTCCCATGTTCTATAGATTGCAGAGTTTGGTTTGAGAGTGAAATCTTGGTGACCGAATGATCAACCTAGACTGTCGGCTTGATTTGCAGATCTGATATATATTGCGAATTCTGGTATATTCATTATTGGGTCCGCTCTTTTGCATTTTTCCTATGATCGATTATGAAGAGTTGCCAGAACATAGATCCACTTTCTTGACAGAACATAGAATATAATGTCATGGTGAAATCGCATACTAGAAAATGGTGGGTTCATGGGTGTGGTGTCATGCCATTCATAATATACTTGTCTCGTGTTGTAATCTGAAAACCTAAACGGTGCTAGGTTATGCGTTGAGGATCTTGTTACAGCAGTAACCATTTGAGTGCTTATCTTACATAACTTTCTGAACATACAAAACGTGATGAAACGTTGTTCACTCAAAGTCGTTGTTTGTGGTCGATTTTGTATAACATCTGTGTTTGACTTAAATGCTGCAAATTATATTACACTTGCACATTTCCTTTAAGCTTTGAAGTTGAACAGCGCACTGGACACTTGCTACAACTATAAGGCATAATTGATATGATGTTTTAATGGTTCAAAATCTCTTTGTTTTTTGTGATATTCATCAATTGTTTGCTGTAATATGAGTTATTGACCATATTTTGTGATTGATACATACATGATCGTATATTGAATATCTTTGTTATTGCTGGTTACACGTTGCCACCACTGAATGTTTATGATGAATGGTTCACATTTGGAATACTTTAGCAAGTAAACATTGATCCAAGTATTGCAACTTTCTCTCACTTTGCATGTTAATGGTGGTATGTTATTTGAGGATCCCTCACAAATAGACCCTTCCCTTAAAGCTTCTCACTTTGCATGTTATTGGGGGTATGTTATTTGAGTATCCCTCACAAACAAATCACAAACAAATCCTTCCCTTAAAGATTTTCACACTTATCTTGAATATATCTCTCCAAGAAGGTCAACCCAAGCCAACCTAGTCCTTGTCCATATCCATACTCACCTTACTTGAAAACCCCAATCCAACATAGTCTTTGTCCATATCCATATCCACCTTACTTGAAAAGATAGGACTTAGTTGAATGTATAGGAAAACCCTCCTTATGTTAGGAACCCTATCCTAGAAGAGCAAAAGAAATGCAGCCTATAGGTTTCCCCAAGATTCCCTTCATAGGGTGGGACTCACGAATGATTTTAGGGGCTAAATTTCGTTCATGGGCTAATTTTCCATGGTTTTTCCAAAAATGAAATTGGCTATTTTAAAAATCATTGGCCCAAATTCTATAGCATAAAATTATTTTACTTTAAAAATAGCCAAAATTTTATAAAAACTATACAAAATACTTAGAAATTTGAATATTTTTACAAAAAATCGCCAATCACTTATAGTTAGCATATGAAGGATTAGTAAGATTAGCCAAAGTTTCTAAATTTTAAAATAAATTTCCATCCTTAAAATTGTCCCTGGTGGGGCATTCCTTTGGTGTGAGTTTGAGCGGCAACAAGTAATATTTCTTGGATGGGTGAGCATAGTGCTTCAATATTTCTTGGATGGGTGAGCATAGTGCCTCTCCTTGACGTTGTTGTGGTTGATGGTGTTGATCTCCTTCATTGGTGTTGCATTATCCTTGATCACTTTATGCTACATTCTATTTGATTCTTGGATGATGATGATGCTCTTGGGTGCTATCTTATCATGGTGCTTATCTTCATCCCAATAGATCACCTTGGTGTTGGTGCTAATTCATTGCTTCATGGTGATTTTCCTTGCATAGTTGTATCAGAGCTTGATCATGGTGTTGGGATATAGGTCTTGTGCTACATAAATCTAGTCTTTTATGCATCTATTGTTCTTTACTTATTATTATTGAAAAGATAGAGCAACAATATTATAGAGAAGTCACCTCCTTAGTACATCTTGGAGCACACTAGGAGGATTGACTAGTGTTTTCATAGTCACATGCTACATGAGTCTTATGTAGGAGCATTCTTGTACTTCAGATGTGTTTCATTTCTATGATGATATTTATTGAAATAAATATCTTACCTTTTGTAGTGCCCATCACCTTGACCATTCCTAAGAGCACATGGGGTTTGTGATGAGGTATTGACATGGAGATCTTCTAAAGGAGAACTATAGTATTTTTGGTGTATATTGTACATCCATGATGATGTATAGTATGATATACAACAATCTTTTAGAGAACATTATCTTTTTTATTGTACTTTGGAGCACCATGGGGGATAAACTATGGTTTAAGAATGGATTGTTGAGATATGAACTTATGATAGAGTGCCTATGAATTTGAAGTGTTTGTTGGAATTCTATAGTAATACATGATCATATAAACACTTAACTTGGTAGAGTGCTCACCTCCTTGGCACATTTTTTAGTAACCTAGGATTTCAAGGCATGGTTGATGATTCATACATCTTAGTAAGAACACCTTAGCATTTTTTGTTATTATTATGTTGATGTGGTCATTATTGATCGATTAGACACTCCACTTGGATTATCTCCCTACTCTTCTTTGGATTTCCATCATTTGTCTCATCATATAGGGGTTTTTCAACTTGCTAATGGTGGTAAATGATATCACACTTCCTAGTGAGGGTTCCCTAGAGTTTCAAGTGTCTATAATGGTCTTATGATAATTTTTGATAGGATATCTACTTGTTTTTGTTGAGTGCTCTACTTCATGATATATTTCTAGTACCTTGGCATAGTAATTAAGGGTTTTTAGTCTAATGGAGGAGGATGGATGATCTTGCACTCTTGGTGAGAGAAACCTAGACTTTATGGTCTATTGAGGTCTTTAAGTCACAATCTATGAGATATAGAGTTTCGCTAGCTGGATGCTCCTTTCCACCATGGTTCGTCGTGATGGTATGGGTCAATTGGAGGGGAAAAGACACTCCTTGTAAAATTGTCTCCAACACTTAAGCACCTAGTTCTTGGTTCTATTTTAATATTATGGTTGGACTTTATTATTAATTTACACATCATTTTCAAGAAACACTCCTTTTATTTCATCTAGAGTATCTAGGTTATGTACATCCTAGTAAGAGTTGTTGAATCATTAGCTTATGCTATGTTAAATAATACTATATTTTAAAATAAAGTTCCATCTCAATTAAGAAAAACAATAAAAGAAAAATAGTTACACACACTTTATAAGAGTTGACATGAAATGAAATCATAAAATATAAAATTAAACTTTAAGAAATTGGATCTCTCTAAATGTTTGATATATGTGGATTGAAGATAGATATACACTCATTTTTTATATGTAAATCTATTTATTATGGATCTATGCTATGAATGATGCTTTTTTTTACACTTATTTTGGAATTATCAATGACATGGCACTTGATGTATGATGTCTATTTAATGATAATCAACCTTATACCTTGAGATCCACCTCATTCACTTTGATCCATGATGATTTTATACACTATTGGAGCCACGTGGTACTTGGAAGAGTTTACTTTCACATTTATTAACATTCGTTTCACTTACTTGTTTCACATATTTCTATGCTATTTATTGGGGGTACCCACATATTTGGAATATCTCCACCTTGGGATGGTGATAGTAGATGTATATGTATTAGGCCACCTTACATACCTTTCTTTCCATCTTGATGAGGACACTCGTACAACTTAAGTGTCTATTTATTCCCCCACCACTACTATCTTGGGTTCATGCATGCATTACCACTTGGACACCTCTTGACTCACTCTACTCATGGAGTGGATTAATCTACATGCCACATGCATGGATAAGGTGATTATTTGAACATTTTCTCATGGATTTAGTTTTCTATATTATTTATGTTTATCTTACACTTGGACACATCATTTAGAAGGACGTACTTGTTATTTTCCAATTTTTGGAGCTTAGACTTGGTCTATCCTCAAACAAAGAAGGAACCTTTGTCTATTGCCTTTATTTTTTGAATTTTTTTGTAACTATCTTCTTTATTCATTGTTGACTTGTGAGTTAGTTAGGTGAGAATAATAGTTTATTTGTTTTCTAGATATTTTATCGGAGGAAGTTGAGGATTTCAACAAACTACTTGCTACTTGTAGTAATAAAGTAGCTCATGCTATTATTTTATATGTATTAGTTAGAGATAAAAGTGGATCTAGGAAAACAAATAATTTTTGTTATACCAAAGATATGGAGCTCAAACCTATTTAAGGGTTTTTTTTTGTCCATTTGCAACTTGGAAATTTTTGGTGTAAATGAAAGATGTTCTAAAATATTAGAATACAACTTGTCTTTACTTTGTTCAATTTATGTCATAATATTAGTACACATTTTTTTATGTGTGGTTATTTGTTCTAGCCATTGTAGTGGAAGGTTTTTTGCAGGTGGATGACAAAGACAAATAAAAAGCCAAAGAAGGTAAGTATATATTATTGAAAATTGATAGAGTAAGTGGCTTCCTCCTTATCTCCCTTTTGTGTCATTTACCTTCAATATAAAACATTATTCACTTTACATCAATTAATTAGGTGCATTTGTAGATAATATTTGGTAGGGGCCACTCATGAAGTTTTCCTTCAATATTGAATATGTTATGGACACTATCCTCCATTACTTTTGTAAATCAAGCAACCATGTTAGGATTTATGGTTATGCACATCAATTGCTTGTCTTTTTTCCCCTAATACCACTGTAGAACCACCCTATGATATTTTTAGATGACTCCATTTCCCAATAATGTAAGCCACACGTCTCCCTTTCATCCAGTATTTCATCTTTCCTTTTCATTTTTTGTTTCTATTACTAAGATTTTTAATAGTCCCACTATCTACTACATACAGGTTCAGATTAGTAACCAATAGGGAATCCGTCTTTCGTTATGATTCCATCTTACCCTAGCCTAAAGTGTGCATGAGATATGGTGAGATGGCAATTACCAACCTCTTTTTTCCACAAGTCTTCACCTAGTTTTTTAGAACTTTTCATTTTTTGGTGATAGATTGTGTGGTAATCGGATGTAATCCAAAACATATTGATGCATGCTTGGTATAATGTATTTTCACCTTATGAAATTATAAAAGATAGGAAAATTTTGATATGAGTTCAAATGGGAGCATTCTTTGTTGCAAGGGAACCTAAAAAAAAAAGGTTCACATGGGCCCATGTTATTTTTTTAATAAGTGTGAAAGGGAAACAAAACGTTCAAGAATAATAGTGAAGGAAAACAATTACTTAAGTGAGAAATGGATGTTTTTCTAGAATTTTGACTGCACAAATGTGGGCCATATTTTTTGCAAATCTCGTTTAAATTAAAAATAAATGATGTTTAATAAATATGACATATGTAATGGGCTATTTTGCATTTCCTCCAACATTTTTGAGGAAGTAAATGGTTGAAGATTTAAACTATATTTGTTGTTGAATCTAGAGAACATATTATTGGTAGATTTCATACATTTGGACCTGGACAAAACATGAGAGTTTAGTCAATGTTTCTTTTAGCATGATAGGCATTTCAAGATCCTTTACATACTAAAACAAATATGAAGTGAAAGTTTTTAAAAAATGAGGTGAAAGGTTTTCACATAATTAGTGAAGAAAATTGGGGAAATTATTCAAAAGAAAAATTTATAACTTCTTGTATTGTTTCATGTATTTCCACCATTGATAGTGATATCAAATTGTCTATTTACTAATGGCATGCCATAACAATCACTAGAATATAATAATGCAAAAATATTGGGAAATATTGGGTCTTGCGTAAGTCTATAGAGGATGCAAGCCAATGTGATATTTGTAACATCCCGCTCTGCACCCTAAGTGAACTTATTCTTGAGGACACTTGCGCGCAAGTGATACAGATTATTATGCTATTAAAACCTTTGATTTTTATTATGAGGCATTATGGGTTGATGACATGTTGTTTTACTGCATTGACATAGACATGTGTTATTGACTCGGTTTACTGAGTGTGCAGGATTTTGGACCTCGAGGATGCAGAGGCATCGATGGAACCCCTTGGACTCCGGATCGAGTCGGGGATTTTACCATTGGGGTTTGATTGTTTCACTGTGATTTTAGTGCTTCTGATTAGATGATATGATATCAATATGTTATGACATGATTCGTTGATGATGCAGGCTGATGATAGATTGCCGACCAGACTCACATATGGAGTAAAGGGGACACGTACGACTACCAGAGATGTTGAGGGAGAGGTGTGGACAAGCCCTTCCATAGCCTACTAGCACTCCCGTCATGGCTCGAACTGTAGGTTAACGATTACCTAGTTCGAGAGGACCAACGATGTCATGAGGGAAGACTGTGACAATTTCTCACGATGATTCTAAGGGGTGTGCAATAAAGTGGGGGCCTTATTCCTCAGAAGCTCTTAGTCTCCCACAAGTTCACCTGGCGAAGTGTTGACTCCAGGGGTTATTGATGTTTACCATATCAGTCAAGAGGCGAGTGGCACCCTTGGAGCACATGGTGCGTCTTGAAGGGCATGTCGCCAAGAAAAAATGGAAAGAGGGGAGTGGCACCCTTGGAGCACGTAGTGTGTCCTGAAGGGCACGTCAAGCAAATGAATAGATGAGGCGAGTGGCACCCTTGGAGCACTTAGTGCGTCCTGAAGGGCACGTCGCATTGTTGATGATAGAGGGATGAACCTAGATGGCCGTGAGACAAATAGCATGTAAAGTATTTTTTAAAACAATTTCCCTAATTAAATGTCGCCCTGTACAAAATTTAAGGCCTATGTCTAAATTACGCTAGGGTAAAATTTTGTCTTCTATAAAAAAAAATAGTAATAAAAATAATAAAAATAAAAACAACTTAAATAATAATTATGATCTTCGTTAAATTTTGTAACATGAAAGGAGTAAGAAATTTAATTTATTCATAAAAAAGGTAAAATTATGTTGGATTAAAATTAAAAAGGGAATTAATTGTTTTATTACCTTAATAAATCAAAGTTTACTAATTAAATAAAAAAAGGGAAAAAGGGTTAATTTTCGCACCTACCTTTTTGAGTTCTAAGTAAAAGGGGAAAGAGAGAAAATAAAAAAAAAGGAAACTAGGGAAAATAGGTAACATAAAAAGGGAAAAAGGGAAACTTAAGGGAAAAAGTAGAAAGTTAACTTAGTAAAGAATCTACCATTTAAGAGCTTCCAATTTTAAACTGAATTAGCAATTTGATTAAAGGGAAAGCTATTAAGACCTGTAAGAGAATTTGGGGACACCTAGGAGTGATTCTAGGAGTAACTCTAGGTGGGTGAGGGAAATAAAGATAATTACTTAATTAAAGAAATTAATTTATGGAGTAATGTAGGGGATGGGGGACACTTGTACGGAGAGGAATTTTTAGGAATTTATTTTTAAAACTTTAATTAATTGAGATTTTAGGAAAGAAAGGAAGTTCGAAACTCCATAAAATGAAGGAAGGAGAAGGTTGAAGGATCATCTTCTATTTGCGTAACGTTACGCTGTAGAAATATCTACTTGATTGATTTACTTGTGGGAGTTGGGATACCCATCTTCAGAGAGGAGTGGTAGCTCGGCCTTGCGAGGCAAGTTGGGTGCTAGACTAAATCTCTGGATAGTGCGTGTGTGGCCCCTTTGCGGATCGGGGGGCTAAGGTGGAAGAAGAGTACCCCTAGCATTGGCTGGGAGGTACCGGTGAAGTCTCGATGGTCGGCAAGCGGGAGTTGCAAGGAGCACACGAGACGTCCACCTAGAGTGGGAAAGCAGGCAATGGTATGCTTTCTGCATTTTATATGGTAAATTTTTTTAGAACTTGTGCTTGAATCCACAATTTTTACTTGTGTAAGTGAGTTGATTATCTAGATGGTTCCTGAAATTTTCTTAGCCTAGGTCGATGATAGATTGTCTCCCATGGCTTCATTTCCTCACACATCTTGACCACCTTTCTGTGTTGATTGTGACCTTTGTGTTTGTTTATCCTTCGTCCCTAGCTCACCAATCCTCACTTGAGAAGTCGGCCAGGAGCCTGATCTATTATCGTCGCCTTAGCGTTATAATACCTATGGATCTCAACGTCTTGCTTTTCTGTGCGAGGATGATGAGCGAAGGATGAAACTGTTAGCCTTTTACCCTTGATGTTTGTCCTTGGTTGATTGATGGTCACTGTGCTTTCTGTGTAATTTTAACGACAACGTTTCATATGAGGTTGGGACTACATTTTATCTTATTTTAATTCTACTTGAACAACAACATTTGATTTGGGTCTGCCTATGTTTTGTTTTCTGTGCTGCCTGTACCAGGCATTCTTCAGTCTGTGATGGTCACCCTTGATGGAGAATTGACATTGCATTTTTTTTTTTACACATGGTTGTGAATTTCCCCTCCGTTGTTATTACTTCGAAGACGATTTTCACACTGCCCTAGGCCACACTGGACAATGTTTTTATTCCTTTTCTGTGATTTTTATATTGCTGGCGAGACCATTGCCAAACCCTTTTGCAGTCTTAATAAAAGTTTCTATGTCCAGAAGATTTTGCAGATGTATTGCATTGGTATGTTAATTGATTGCTTATCATAAGTCTTATTTAAATTTTATTCTGATTGAAGAAAAAGTATTATTTCTACATGATGGGTGATCTGTTGGGGTATTGATGTAATTAAAATTCATTTCAAAATTTTTGAGACGTATAAGGTATCAGATGTAACATAACATTTTTTCATGTTGGTGCCCTCCTCCAACTCATCCCTGTCTTCTTGGAATTTTTCTCTAGTGATGGTTTTATCCTTTCCTATGGGAATCCTTGCCTAGAAATTCTTCTCATTTAGCACAGTCACAAAATATTGTCTTCTCTCCTTGTAAAATTTTTTTTTTACTTGAAATAAAATGGCAGAACCCTTGTTGACTCCGTGAAACAACCTGTGTCTCCCTATATGATATTACCTTAAGTTATTCTATTCTAGAGATAGAGTTTCATAGTGCCCAACGAGTCACGTTACCTCAACAAAACTGGGTGGTGGTCTTTGTGTTCGCTCAAAACTGTTCAACATTTTATTTCACCTATGCATCCCATTTCTCAGTGCTCATCGGTTTTCATTTTCCTCAGCAAAAGAAGGTGGGGATCTCTGTTTTTTTCTTTGATCTGTTGTACCTTTGATTTCCCTTTTCGTTGGGTTAAATACACCCAACAATCTCACCCCTTCTCGCAATTTCTGGGTGTTTCTCTTCTGTGTTTCGTTGCATTATCCTTGGTTAACCTTTGCCTCTGCATTTCACCTCAATGAATATGTTGATGTATAAGTTTACTTAGGATAGGTAGATCATGTCATCCTTTTTTGGCTGTTTATGGATAATCACCGTGTGCTTCTTTGACTTATCCCATCCATCTACTTGTCTCATTACTTCATGAGAGAGTTATCCATCTACCTTCATCAATGTTGTCTCCTCTCAGCCTATTATAAATAGAGGAGCTCTTCAATGTAATAAGCAAGCAGATTTAATAGATCATTCTCTCCTTTGTAGAAGGTTATTGGTCTTTGCAGTTATCTTGTTGTGCTTGTGATATTATATTTTCTCAATATCTTCATGGTATTAGAGCTTCTCTACAAACACCTTCTCCTTTGATTTGAGAGATTTGCAAGTTTTTTGAGATCAAGATCATACTTGCCCAATATCGATTAAAGAGATCTGATTATGAATGTCTGATTTCTATGTTGCACAACCATTCGAGGTTTTGTTGATGTGGGTAAGCTCTCTATCAAGGTTGTGTCACTGCATACTCACAGTCGGGTTCAAGTTCTTCCATCCAATCAGTGTTTTCCCTCTCTTCCATCGAAGATCGTGGCCGATTCTTGCAAAAAAAAAATTGTGACCTGTATACGCTCCAGTGCGACGCATCTTCGGGCGCAAATAATTTTGCAACCTATGCAGACTCTGACTGGACACATCATCGATCGGACTTCCATCGAATGATGGCTTCATCTGGTCCGCTACCGAACTCAGCCCTGCAAGGATGGGCACAATTGTCATCGTAGGGTTTGTTTCCTTGCTCACATGCCTGAGCAGCTTCGTCTTTTGCTGGGAGCCTCAGTTGGTTCGAGGAATGGATTCTAGTCAAAGAATCACAAGGGTTCAAATCTTCGTCACATTGTTTCTTTTGACGGGGAGCTTGTTGTTGCTGCTTACGATGGTGGTGGTTTGAGTCATGTGAAACATTTCGACAATGGAGGAGGTTATTTTGACGGGTCCCAGATAGGGGGTTCTTCTCCCCGGGGATACTTGTGCAGAAAGTCCTTGTTTGTCAGCAGAAAAGATAGCGGTATTTTGCCTTGTTTTGACCTTCTTTGTTCAGCCTTCTTTGTGCCTACAGATATCCAAATATTTTTATATCTCTTTATTTAAAGCCTAGGTTTCCATTCTCTTTTGAGATAATACACCTAGATCTGGTGTTTTATTGTACTCTTTATTGTAAATGGCGGAGTTAAGGATTATTGAGCTCCTAACTCCCCATAATTATCATACATGGAAACTTAAGATGCAACAGTTGTTGCAATCAAAAGGGCTCTGGCAAATGTTGGTTGGGGCTCAACCTGTGTTCACTAAGGAAATCGAGAGGTTTGCCTATCAAAATAAACTTCATGAATCTATGGGCCTCATCAAATTACATGTGTCAGATAGCTTATTGTTCCACATAGTTGATTGTAAAACTCCGAAAGCAAGTTGGGAAAAGTTGGATTCCTCATTTGGAAAAATCAATGAATTTCAAGCCCTACAATTGGAAGATGAGTTCTCATCACTGGTACTGGATGAGAATGCATCCGTTGAAGACTATCTCACAAAATTCAGGGCATTAGTGGCTCAGCTAAAAGGGTGCAGAAAAACTAAATCAGATAAAGAGTGCATCTTCTTGATTTTATCCAAGCTAAAAGGTCCCTATTAGGTATTTTCTTTTGTATTTTACTCTACTATGGATGCACTAGGAAGTGAGTTTAAAATGCCTTCCTTTGAGCTTTTCTGTGAGCATCTTACCAGAGAACAATCTAATCTTACTCAATTAGATGCTCTTTTTGTCTCTAACAATAAGGCTCTTGTGGCTCAAAACACCAAAACTAAGCACAAGACTCGGTATAAGCAGAAGAAAAATTTTGCTCCAACTGGTGAGTTTACCTCCAAGTCTTAGCAGAAAACAAAACCATTTCCTCCATCTTCCAAGTTTGGTGAGTCTTCCTCCAAGATAAAGAAGAAGAAGTCAAATGACACTTGTAGCCTCTATGGCAGACTTGGGCATGTAGAATCTAAGTGTTGGTTGAAACTTGAAGCTTTGAATGAAGCCATGAAGCAGCATAAGATTTCAGTACCAAAACCTTCTTCTACTAGTAAAGGACATGCTTTATCAACTCAAGCTTTGTATGCATCTTCAAATAGCTGGATACTTTATTCTGGTGCTTCACACCACATGACTCATTCTCATGAATTGTTGGCTTCTACATCTGAATGTAGCAATTCGCAGATTGCAGTTGGAGACTCTACACAACTGGATGTTCTTGGATCTGGAACAGTGCAGTTAGATAAAGGGTGCATTAATGATTTTCTTCTTGTTCCTCACATCTCTGCAAATCTTCTCTCTATATATCTGATTTGTCATTCTGGTTATGGGAAAACAATAGATTTTTCTCCTAATGATGTAATCATCCAAGAACTACAAAATCCAGACATTGTTGTTGCATTTGGAAAAGTAGATCATAGTTCTCATCTGTATAAGTTTGATTTTTTTGAGTCTTCCTTAGGTTCCTCTTTCATTGCACATGCTGATGCTTTGACTAAGATTTGGCATGAAAGATTTGGACATCTCAACTAACGATATCTGCAGCAGTTAAGTACCGAAAAATTGGTGCTTGGTCTTCCTAAAGTTTCTTGTACTGATGGATTTTGTCCAAGTTGTGTCCTTGGAAAAAAACATCAAGATGCTTTTCCTAAAGGAAAAGCATGGCGTGCTACAACACCTCTTGAGTTGGTACATAGCGATCTCATGTAATTTCCAACTCGCTCATTTCCAGGGGCTAAGTATGCACTCACCTTCATTGATGACTTCTCACGTCGCTCTTGGTTGTACTTTCTTAAGTACAAGAGTGAAGTCCTTGCTACTTTTAAGAACTTCAAGGCTTTTGTTGAGAATCAGTCATCTCTTTCTATCAAGAAACTACACACACATAATGGGGGGGAGTATGTCAATTAGGGATTGACAGATTTTTGTAGAGAACATGGCATTCAACATCAGCTCACTATTCCCTACAACCCTCAGCAAAAAGGTGTTGCTAAAAGAAAGAACAGAACACTAAAAGAAATGGCAAACTATATGATTCAGTCCAAGAACATGGCACCCTCCTTTTGGGCTGAAGCAGTAAACTGTGCAAACTACATTCAAAATAGGATGCCTCATCATGCAATACTACATAAGACTCCAGAGGAAGTTTGGGGCCATGTTAAGCCTGATGTCTCTTCTTTTAGAGTATTTGGCAGTCCAACATGGGCCTTAATACCAGTTGAAAAAGGAAAATCTATGGGAAAAAAAAGCCAACCATTAATATTCGTTGGTTATTGTGAGGACATAAAAGCATATAGGTTATTTGAACCTATTACTAAAGAAGTATTTTTTTGACGAGCTGTCTGTTTTGATGAAGGATTCAACCTCACATCAAATCCTTCTCCATCTTCAGATTGTCATGTAGACAATTGTGTTGAATTTGCTTTAGAAAATGATGATGAACCTTTTGAAGTTCAACATTAGCCAGAAGAAAATCTACTGCCTGCAGCAATGGAGCATGAGCATCATGAACAAATTGATCTTGAACATGAACAAATTGATCAAGAACATAAACAAATTGATCAAGAACTGCATCTCAGGAGGAGCCTTCATGAGAGAAAGAGGCCTGACAGGTATGGCTATGAGCCAATTGATTTCATCTATTCAGCCTCAGCCTCTTCCCATATTCAATCACAAACAATAGGTGTCTCCTTCTTGAGTCATACTATCTCAAATGATCCAAAACAATTTTCTGACGCTGTTGGCATACCTGAGTGGGATGCTGCCATGAAAGAGGAGTATTCTTCATTGATGAAGAATCACACATGGGATATCGTGTCTCTTCCAAAGGGATGAAAGCTAGTTTGTTGTAAATGGATCTATAAAATCAAGTATGCAGCAGATGGCTCTGTTGACAAGCATAAGCCACGTCTTGTGGCCAAAGGATTTTCATAAGTTGAAGGGATTGATTACGCTAAGACCTTTTCCCCTATTTCCAAGATGAATTCTATACACCTTGTTCTTTCTCTGGCTGCTTCGCAAGGATGGTCAGTCTACCAGATGGATGTAAAGAGCTCTTTTCTACATGGTGACTTAGATTAAGAAATCTACATGGAGCATCCTCCTGGTTATGTGCAGGATTCTTCTCTTGTTTGTAGGCTCAGACGTTCTCTTTATGGTCTCAAACAAGCTCCTCGAGATTGGTATCAGAAGATGGATATTTTTCTTATTTCTTTCGAGTTTGATAATTGTCATTATGGTCCTACAGTTTACACTCAGAAGCATGGAACTAATCTCTTGACTTTTGTTCTGTATGTGGATGATTTAATTCTCACTGGGAGTTCTTCATCTATGATTCAGAGTATTCAACAAGCATTGATGGGACAATTCGATATGAAAGATCTGGGGCTTCTACATTATTTTCTTGGTCTCCAGGTTCTTCAGTCTTCTGAAGGAATCTCCATTTTTCAGCAGAAGTATGCACTTGATTTACTTCAGCGCTTTGGCACGGTTGATTGTAAACCTTCTCCTACTCCATTTCAGTTAGGAGTCACACTTTTGCTAGTTGCTCATCACCACATATTAATCCTTCATTGTATCGACAATTGATTGGTAGTTTGTTGTATCTGACTCATACATGTCCTGACATATCTTTTGCAGTAGGACTAGTCTCTCGGTTCTCTCAAGATCCTCATGAGAGTCACTAGAAGGCATCTAAACGCATTCTGAGGTACATTCAGGGTACTACCAATTTTGGTATTCAGCACTCTTCTGGTGCCTCTCAGCTTGTGGGATTCACTGACTTTGATTGGGTTGGTTCGATTGATGATCGAAAGTCCACATCTAGATTTTTCTATTGTCTTGGCTCCGCACCTATTACATGGTCTTGTAAAAAGCAATCTGCAATTGCTTTATCCTCTGCGGAAGCTGAGTATCGTGTTGCAGTTCTTGCAAGTCAGGAGGTTCTTTGGCTTCGACAACT
>JASDQU010739047.1:130819-143526 GCA_032191745.1 Picea mariana
TAAACAGTGTCGCAAGGTAGTATCTCATACTACAAAATTCATCTTCTCCACATTTTGTTCAAAGGGTGAACAGAAGGATACTGCAACCACCACAGGTTCGACCCAAGCACCTTCTATCCAACAGAAGCAGGTTGACAAGGTTGCAGCAAAGCATGAAGATTCCTTATGCACACAGTCATCTAAAATAGCTAGACTGGTTAAAAAGGTCCAAACCTTCTATCCAAAAGTTCATGATAGCCTTCAACAAGCTAAGCAACGCCACATCTCCAACAAGGCAAGCAGATCACCAAGATTTAGATTCAGCAATCGCTTTCCCCTCTCCCCCGAGAACTCAATGCAATGGAGACCATTGCTTCCTAAGGAGGGAGGATTGATCCAGGTGGATATCGGTGACCACCCACCTTCTCCAATTGGCCCAAAACATGTTTCTGGCAATTTTGGTAATTTACTATTTTTAGCAGTTTTTAACTTCCAAGGCCATTTTGAGGCCCTAAACGATGTTTTTTGAGAAAACGGGGAGGAACATGGATCGTAGATTGATGTTTCTCACCCAAGAGTTTTATTTCTTGGATATATCTTTCCAACGAGCTATCAAGCGCCCAAAACAGAGATCGTATGCAAAAGTTATGCCCCTGGGAAGTTGACATATCAACTAACACCATCAGGGCCCACAAACCTTTCGGATTTTCATATTCCGGGGTTAGGGTTTTGGATTTCACTTATGTTAAAAAGGCCCTTAGCTTCATTGTAATAACAATCTTCTTGCAAATGTGAGTAGCTGTCACATCTCTTCTCAGAGATAAGCTACCACCATTCTAGCGAGTCTTTCACTCTGTATTTTTACAGTCTCTGTACATTTATTTCATTAATAGAAATTGTATATTACTATATATCTGTGACTCTTGTTATATTTACACTATATCTCTGTCATATTCTTGTCTCTCTTGCAATATATCTGAATATTTATGTGTTATATCTCCTCTCTCATTTCGTGGCAAAAATAATCTAGATCAAGTATCTAGGTTGTGTACATCCTAGTAGGATTTGTTGAATCATTATCTTATGCTATGTTAGATAATACTATATTTTAGAATAGAGTTCTAGCTCAATTAAGGAAAACAATAAAAGAAAAATAGTTACACACACCCTATAAAACTTGACATGAAATGAAATAATAAAATATAAAATTAGACTTTAAGAAATTAGATCTCTCTAGATGTTTGATATATGTGGGTTGAAGATGGATCTACACTCATTTTTCATATGTAGATCCATTTATTATGGATCTATGCTATGAATGATGTTTTTTTTACACATATTGAAGTTATCAATGACATGGCACTTGATGTATGGTGTCTATATGGTGTCTATTTAGTGATAATCAACCTTATACCTTGAGATCCACCTCATTCACTTTGATCTATGGTGATTTTATATACTATTGGAGTCATGTGGTACTTGGAGGAGTTTACTTTCACATTTATTAACGTTTGTTTCACTTACTTGTTTCACATATTTCTATGCTATTTATTGGGGGTACCCACATATTTGGAATATCTCCACCTTGGGATGGTGATAGTAGATGTATATGTATTAGGCCACCTTACATACCTTTCTTTCCATCTTGATGAGGACACTCATACAACTTAAGTGTCTATTTATTCCCCCACCACTATTATCTTGGGTTCATGCATGCATTACCACTTGGGCACCTCTTGACTCACTCTACTCATGGAGTGGATTAATCTACATGCCACATGCATGGATAAGGTGATTATTTGCACATTTTCTCATGGATTTAGTTTTATATATTATTTAATGTTTATCTTACACTTGGACACATCATTTAGAAGGGCATACTTGTTATTTTCCAATTTTTGGAGCTTAGACTTGGTCTATCCTCAAACAAACAAGGAACCTTTGTCGATTGCCTCTATTTTTGAAGTTTTTTGTAACTATCTTCTTTATTCATTGTTGACTTGTGAGTTGGTTAGGTGAGAATAATAGTTTATTTGTTTTCTAGAAATATTTTATTGGAGGAAGTTGAGGATTTCAACAAACTACTTGCTACTTGTAGTAATAAAGTAGCTCATACTATTATTTTATATGTATTAGTTAGAGATAAAAGTGGATCTAGGAAAACAAATAATTTTTGTTGTACCAAAGACATGGAGCTCAAAACTATATAAGGGTTTTCTTTGCCCATTTGCAACATGGAATTTTTTTATGTAAATGAAAGATGCTCTAAGATATTAGAATACAACTTGTGTTTACTTTGTTCAATCTATGTCGTAATATTAGTACACATTTTTTTATGTGTGGTTATTTGTTCTAGCCATTGTAGTGGAAGGTTTTTTGCAGGTGGATGACAAAGATAAATAAAAGGCCAAAGAAAGTAAGTATATATTATTGAAAATTGATAGAGTAAGTGGCTTCCTCCTTATCTCCCTTTTGTGTCATGTACCTTCAATAAAAAACATTATTCACTTTACATCAATTAATTAGGTGCATTTGTAGATAATATTTGGTAGGGGGCACTCATGAAGTTTTCCTTGAATATTGAATATGTTATAGACACTATCCTCCATTACTTTTGTAAATCAAGCAACCATGTTAGGATTTATAGTTATGCACATCAATTGATTGTTTTTTTTCCCTTAATACCATTGTAGAACCACCCTATGATATTGTTAGATGACTCCATTTCCCAATAATGTAAGACACTCGTCTCCCTTTCATCCAATATTTCATCTTTCCTTTTCATTTTTTGTTTCTATTACTAAGATTTTTAATAGTCCCACTATCTACTACTTATAGGTTCAGATTAGTAACCAATAGGGAATCCCTCTTTCATTATGATTCCATCTTACCCTAGCCTAAAGTGTACATTAGATTTGGTGAGATGACAATTACCAACCTCTTTTTTCCACAAGTCTTCGCCTAGGTTTTTAGAACTTTTCATTTTTTGGTGATAGATTGTGTGGTAATTGGATGCAATCCAAAACATATTGATGCATGCTTGGTATGATGTATTTTCACCTTATGAAATTATAAAATATAGGAAAAATTTGATATTAGTTCAAATGGGAGCATTCTTTGTTGCAAGGGAACCTAAAAAAAAGGTTCACATGGGCCCATGTTATTTTTTTAATAAGTGTGAAAGGGAAACAAAACGTTCAAGTGAAGGAAAACAATTATTTGAATTAAATGGAGCGAGAAATGGATGCTTTTCTAGAATTTTGACTGCACAAATGTGGGCCACTATTTTTTGCAAATATCATTTAAATTAAAAATAAATGATGCTTAATAAATATGACATATGTAATGGGCTATTTTGCATTTCCTCCAACATTTTTGAAGAAGTAAATGGTTGAAGATTTAAACTATATTTGTTGTTGAATCTAGAGAACACATTATTGGTAGATTTCATAGATTTGGACCTGCACAAAACATGAGAGTTTAGTCAATGTTTCTTTTAGCGTGATAGGCATTTCAAGACCCTATACATACTAAAAGAAATATGAGGTGAAAGTTTTTAAAAAATGAGGTGAAAGGTTTTCACATAATTAGTGAAGAAAGTTGGGGAAATTATTCAAAAGAAAAATTTATAACTTCTTGTATTGTTTCATGTATTTCCACCATTGATAGTGATATCAAATTGTCCATTTACTAATGGCATGCCATAAAAATCAATAGAATATAATAATGCAAAAATATTGGGAAATATTTGTGTCTTGCGTAAGTCTATAGAGGATGCAAACCAATGTGATATTTGTAACATCCCTGTCTGCGCCCTAAGCAAACTTATTCTTGAGGACACTTTCTCACAAGTGATCCAGATTATTATGCTATTAAAACCTTTGATTTTGATTATGAGGCATTATGGGTTGATGACATGTTGTTTTACTGCGTTGACATAGATAGGTGCTATTGACTTGGTTTACTGAGTGTGCAAGATTTTGGACCTTAAGGATGCAGAGGTACCGATGGAACCCCTTGGACTCTGGATTGAGTAAGGAAGTGTACCATTGGGGTTTGATTGTTTCACTGTGATTTTAGTGCTTCTGATTAGATGACATGATATGGATATGTTCTGACATGATTCGTTGATGATGTAGGTTGATGATAGCTTGCTGACCAGACTCACATATGGAGTAAAGGGGTCATGTATGACTGCCACAGCCTACTATCACTCCCGTCATGGATCGAACTGTACGTTAACGATTACCTGGTTCGAGAGGACCCACAATGCCATGAGGAAAGACTGGAAAAATCGCTCAGGATGATTCTAAGGGGTGTGCAATAAGGCACCGGCCTTATTCCTTAGAAACCCTTAGTCTCCCACAATTTCACCTGGCAGAGTGTTGACTCCAGGGGTTATTGATGTCTACCATATCATTCAAGAGGCGAGTGGCACCCTTGGAGCATGTGGTGCATCTTGAAGGGCACGTCGCCAAGGAAAAATGGAAAGATGCGACTGACACACTTGGAGCACATAGTCTGTCTTGAAGGGCATGTCATGCAAAGGAACAAATGAGGCAAGTGACACCCTTGGAGAACCTAGAGCGTCCTGAAGGGCACGTCGCATTGTTGATGATAGAGGGATGAACCTAGATGGCCTTGAGAAAAATAACATGTTAAGTAATTTTTAAAACAATTTCCCTAATTAAATGTCGCCGAGTATGAAATTTAAGGCCTAAGTCTAAATTACGCTAGGGTAAAATTTTGTCTTCTAGAAAAAAAAATAGTAATAAAAATAATAAAAATAAAAACAACATAAATAATAATTATGATCTTCGTTAAATCTTGTAACATGAAAGGAGTAAGAAATTTAATTTATTCATAAAAAAAGGTAAAATTATGTTGGATTAAAATTAAAAAGGGAATTAATTGTTTTATTACCTTAATAAATCAAAGTTTACTAATTAAATAAGAAAAGGGAAAAAGGGTTAATTTTCACACCTACCTTTTTGAGTTCTAAGTAAAAGGGGAAAGAGGGAAAATAAAAAAAGAAAGGAAACTAGGGGAAAGAGGTCACATAAAAAGGGAAAAAGGGGAACTTAAGGGAAAAAACAAAAAGTCAACTTAGTAAAGAATCTACCATTTAAGAGCTTCTAATTTTAAAGTGAATTAGCAATTTGATAAAAGGGAAAGCTATTAAAACCTGTAAGAGAATTTGGGGACACATAGGAGTGATTCTAGGAGTAACTCTAGGTGGGTGTGGGAAATAAAGATAATTACTTGATTAAAGAAATTAATTTATGGAGTAATGTAGGGGATGGAGGACACTTGTACGGAGAGGAATTTTTAGGAATTTATTTTTAAAACTTTAATTAAATGAGATTTTAAGAAAGAAATGAAGTTTGAAACTCTATAAAATGAAGGAAGGAGAAGGTTGAAGGATCATCTAATGTTTGCATAACATTACACTCCAGAAATATCTACTTGACTGATTTACTTATGGGAGTTGGGATACCCAGCTCAGAGAGGAGTGGTAGCTCGGCCTTACAAGGCGCGTTAGGTGCTAGACTAAATCTCTGGATAGTGTGTGCATGGCCCCTTTGCGGCTTGGGGGGCTAAGGGGGAAGAAGAGTACCCCTAGCATTGGCTAGGAGGTACCGATGAAGTCTTGATGGTCGCCAAGAAGGAGTTACAAGGAGCACGTAGGACATCCACCCAGAGTGAGAAAGCAAGCAATGGTACGCTTTATACATTTTGTATGGTAAATTCTTTTAGAACTTATGCTTGAATATGCAATTTTTACTTGTGTAATTGAATTGATTATCTATATGGTTCCTAAAAATTTTCTTAGCCTACGTTGATGATAGATTGTCTCCCATGGCTTCATTTCCCCACACGTTTTGACCACCTTGTTATGTTGATTGTGACATTTGTGTTTGTTTATCCTTCTTCCCCAACTCACCAGTCCTAGCCTGAGCAGTCGGCCAGGAGCCTGATCTACTATCGACACCTTAGCATTATAAGACCTATGGATCTCAACGCCCTACTTTTCTATGCGAGGATGATGAGTGAAGGACGAACCTGTTAGCCTTCTACCCCTGATGTTTGTCCTTGGCTGATTGATGGTCACTGCGCTTTCTCTATGATTTTAACGACAATGTTTCATATCAGGTAGGGACTATGTTTTATCTTGTTTTAATTCCACTTGAACAACAACATTTGATTTGGATCTGCCTGGATTTTGTTTTGTGTGTTGCCTGTACTAGGCATTCTTCAGTCTATGATGGTCACCCTTGATGGAGAATTGACACTATGTTTTTTTTTTTTTACACATGGTTGTGACTTTCCCCTCCATTGTTATTACTTCAAAGACGATTTTCATGCTGCCCTGGGCCACACTAGACAATGTTTTTATTCCTTTTCTGCGATTTTTATATTGCTGGCGAGACCATTTTTGCAGATGTATTTCCTTGGTATTGTAATTGATTTCTTATCATAAGTCTTATTTAAATTTTATTATGATTGAAGAAAAAGAACTATTTCTACACGATGGGTGATCTGTTGGGATATTGATGTAATTAGAATTCATTTCAAAAATTTTGAGACATATAAGGTATCAGATGTAACATAACATTTTTTCATGTTGGTGCCCTCCCCCAACTCGTCCCTATCTTCTTGGAATTTTTCTCTAGTCATGGTTTTATTCTTTCCTATGGGAATCCTTGCCTGGAAATTCTTCTTGTTTAGCACAGTCACGAAATATTGTCTTCTCTCCTTGTACAATTTTCTTTTTTTACTTGAAATCAAATGGCAACACCCTTGTTGACTATGTGAAATAGTATGTGTCTCCCTATATGATATTACCTTAATTTATTCTATTCCAGAGACAGAGTTTCATAGTTCCCAACGAGTTGCGTTACCTCAACAAAAATGTGTGGTGGTCTGTGTGTTCACTAAGAACTGTTCAACATTTTATTTCACCTATGCATCCCATTTATCAGTGCTCGTTGATTCACGTTTTCCTCAACAAAAGAAGGTGGGGATCTCTATGTTTTTCTTCGATCTGTTGTACCTTTGATTTCCTTTTCCATTGGGTTAAATGCACCCAACAATCTCACCCCTTCTCACAATTTCTGGGTGTTTTTCTTCTGCGTTTCGTTGCATTATCCCTAGTTAACCTTTGCCTCTGCATTTCACCTCAATGAATACTCCTCACCGACTTCCTTGAATACCTCAACGTCTGCATAACACTGGGAGTTACTTTGTTTTCCTTCCTCAGCCACCCTAACATGCATGCCTTAGTGATTCTCACCTGTCCTTCTCAATAAATTTCTCTTGTTTCGCTCATGATCTTCCTCCCCGAGGACTATACACATGATTTTTAGGACAGGATTCCCTTCCGAGTTGCCTCTAGTCCACAGAGTTAGTTTGTCTGCGGGTTCCTTAAATTGAGGTGAGTTGAGCATTGATCTCTTCTTACTAATCATTTTTTCCTATGCCCTTAATGGTCAATTCTTCTGCCAAGAGATTTGATTACTTGGAATCGTGGTAAATTTTGATTGGAAGAGTTTCCTTTGCGCTTCCACCCACTTGTAGTGAATCCAACTTTTATTTCCTTTTTAATTTAATATCTAAATTCTGATGGAGAGAGACTCCTACGTGTTGGTTTAATTGAGAAATTACATATAAATTAAGTTCAAGGCCTTGTAGCTTTCTTTTAGCCGATGATTTTATTTTTCTCTAGGGTTGTTACTTTATAGCCTTCCTATTGATTGTTGGCTTATATCTTTATAGCCTTTAGCATTTCCTTATAGCTTATTTAAAAGTTTACAATTTCCTTATGGTGGTTTCTTTATTAATTGGATATGATTAGTTATTAAGGATCAGATTATTCCCAGGTCATTATTGAAAGTAATCAAACGTGATGTTCATAGCTAAATTTTAATGCTCTTGATTTCTAAAGTAACAATGGAATTATTAATTTATTTATGTTTTAGGAACTATAGAATTGAAGTACAACTGATAAAGTGCCTTCCTCCTTAAATCACTTGTACTGTGTGATGATGGTCATCCATCCTTCAACCATTTGGTAGTTGCAGTCACTCTTTTTCAAAATTAAATTCTCGTGGTTTTGGAAACCCACCTTTATCACCTTTTTAGTCGACCTTTTACTTTATATAAAGAAATGAATAATCCTATGTCATTGATAATTTGTTTACCTATACAATAATTTTTAGTGTAATAATTAAAGTTGTCGCACCACAAAGAATGGATAGTGGCCCTTGCGCTAGAGTTTTCTGTATCGATGCATGAGATAGTTATTAGATTGAATGTTCTCACTAAGATAATGGATGTTACCATTGCACCTATGCTTAATACAATGCATGTTGAATTTTTGGTCTAATTTTTTTTGCACAGTAACATATTAATGATGAGATTACTTAGAAAGTGGGATACTAATGCATCTTTTATATTATTAAGTATGATTGATTATCAATGAAATTCTCTTGTGCCTTGTGGATTTTAAACGAAGTTTCTGGCTTCTTGAATCATTGATGTGTAAATGATGGATCCTTGATTGGAATTCTTGCACATAGTTCCTTGGTATGATGTATGGCTAGTTGGATTTAGAACCCATGAGCGAACTGCATTAACTTATTGTATGGTTTTAGATTTTAGTCCTTTTGTAGAGGTGGAAATTTTATTATACGGATGATGTCATGTGCGCTTGGGTTTGCACATCGAATCACTGATAAATTCTTTCACCTTGAATTTATTATAGTCTCTTAAGGGTTATGTGAATAATTACCCTTGCGCCTTGATTTATTGATGTTTAGGATTGTGATGGATGTCATGATGATTTTGTTGTGATTAATAGTTAGACCCTTGCACACATCGACTATTGATGATGCATCTATATTTAAGTGCTTGAGATTAAACATGCACATTGATCGATGTATTGCGTAATGTTTAGATTCTACTTCTTGAGCACAATGATAGGTCTTGTAATCAATAGTTGTTGTTATTTACTTCTTGTGCCATGGAATTGTTATCCCATAGGTATCAATTGAGACATGATTGATTACGACGATATATCACATATAATCCATTCATTTTGATGTCGTAGAGTTGTGTTTCTATGAATTTTGTTTCCGTTACTGTCCCAATGCTTTTAAAAAAAAAAATATTACTTGTTGTACCTCATTTTTGTGTCGAATTGTTTGGGGTCATTACACATGGTATTAGAGTGGGTTCAACCCTGCGACTGTGGATTGCCATGCTTCCCACTATAGTAAACCCTTGAGTTTTAACATAACACTATTTAAAACTTTAACTTGCCCTTGCAATAATCATTGTTAGATAACATCGTAGAGATTCATGGCGAGGTATCATGGATGGAACTACGACGCTTCCAGAAGTTTTGCACTCTCACAGTCTGAACCCAAGGGGAGGAACAAGTCCTTGAGCTGGATTCACTTGTAGTAAGGGATGAAGGTGGTATGACAAGGCCTTCCAAGTAATTTAGAAGGCCTTGATTCACCATCAGTACTGAGATGCGGCCAGGGCACCTGTACCCCGAAGGGTCCACAACGCACCCTAGCTACTACTGCTAAGCTCCATGGAGAACTTGAGAGAGTTGATTTCTCGAGTCCACGAGTGTTGCAGACAATAATGCCATCGAGGCATGGTTGTAGAGCAAGACGTTGGGCTTCACGCTTTGCGATCACGACCTCCAACATGGAGGTATGCTTGAGGGTTTTTCACTGAAGGGGATTGCTCTTCTATGGTGGAAGACGCTCCTGCCACTTGAACATGATCATTGACGATGTGTCATGGGAACTGTTCTAGGAATAGTTCCATAAGAGGTATCTTTCCAAGGAATTCGTTGAGCATCATCTCAACAAGTTCGATGCCTTGCGACAGGGCAACCGTACGGTGTCAAGTACGAGGCCTGTTTTTGGAGTTGCTTCGGTATGCTCCATATATTCTATCAAGAAACTTAAGGTCAACAAGTTTGTGTTGGACTCAGTATTAGAATCGAGCTTCTACTTTGGGTACCAGGATTACTGGATCGAAAAAGGTGTGTTGGAATGTGAGGAGCCACATTACCGGCATGACTACCCAGTAAAGAGGACTGGAGATCTGGAGTAGTCAGACCCACTACCATGGGAGTTTTCAGGCAAGGCCCATTGAATTCATGCAGCACTTAATAACTGCCAAGCAGAGCACTAGTTGACTATGCTCAAGATGTTAGGTACTGTTGCTGACCTAACCCTTAGTACTTTGATAAATCTCGGCGCTACCGAGAGTTTCATTTCTGGTGCAGTGCTAAAAAGGATTAAGGTAGAGGTAGTGAAACAGGATGAGTTTAGCTTCGTAGATATTTTCTTGGGATCCAAACAAAAGGTTGGAGGAAAGGTTGCAGGCTGTATCCTTAACCTGGGAGAGTTGGTCACAAGGGCCAACCTGTACTTCACGATCCTAGGATCCTATGATGTCATGAATGGTATATATTGGTTGGAATTTCATGAGGAAATACTCAACTGTAAGATGAAATGGTTGAGCTTGGTCGATGATGAGGGATAGAGACGTGTGATTGTAGGCTAGAATCAGGGAGTTTCCCTGAGGTTCATCTCTTCCTTGCAACTTCAGAAGAGCATGCGCAAGGGGTGAAATCTTTATGTGATCCTTGCGTTAAACAAGAAGGGAGTAGCGGAAGGTATAGAACACCTTCCGGTGGTGAAAGAGTTTGCGAACATATTTTCATAGGAGTTACTTGGGATGTTGTCGGAGAGGGAATTGGAGTTTACCATAGACATAAAACCAGGGAATGAACTGATAGTAAGAACACCTTATTGGATGTCTACCCCGGAGTTATGAGAGTTGAAAATGCAACTGAAGGAGTTGTTGGACCTAGGACTAATACATTCTTGTGTGTCACCATGGGGTGCACTTGTTATTTTCATACGGAAGAAGGATGGATCATGGAGGATCTACATTGACTATCGTCAATTGAACAAGGCCACGATCAAGAATCAGTATCCATTGCCAAGAATTGATGATTTGTTCGATCAAATGAAGGGTACGATGGTGTTCTCAACGATTGATTTGAGATCAAGGTATCACCAGTTACAGATCAAATAGGATGATGTCCCTAAGACTGCCTTTAAGACAAGGTTTGGACATTACGAATTTACTTTTTCACCGTTTGGACTGACAAATGCCTCAGGGGTATTTATGAGTTTGATGAATGGAGTGTTCCACGAGTACTTGGACAAGTTCATCCAAGTATTCATTGATGATATTTTGATTTACTCTCGGACGATAGAGAAGCATAATGAGCACTTGCACTTGGTGCTGTAATGTCTGCAAGAGCACAAATTGTATGGGAAGTTATCCAAATGCTCATTTTATCAATCGAAGATTCACTACTTAGGGCATGTCATCTCTGGCAAAGGCATTGCCATGGATGCAGCAAAGGTCGAGGCTATTATGGAATGGCCTATGCCAACGAATGTCCTCGAAGTACATAGCTTCATGGGTTTAGCAGGATACTATCGATGATTCGTTGAGGGATTTTTGAAGATAGCAAGTCCGATCACGGAGTTCTAGAAGAAGAACAAGAAGTTTGTATGGACCAAGAAATGTGTAGAAGCATTTCAGAGACTCAAGGAATTGTTGACAACAACACCGATACTAAAGGTCCTTGACATGGACACGAACTTCTTGGTATGCACTGACGCATCCAAGGAAGGCTTAGGCAGAGTTTTGATGCAAGATGGACGAGTGATTGCTCACATTTTGAGGAAATTAAGAAGGCATGAGGAGAACTACACGACGCATGATTTGGAGTTATTAGCCATCGTACATGCCTTAAAGGTTTGGAGACACTACCTTGTTGGATGAAAATTTGAACTAAAGACTGACCATTGTGGACTACAACACATCTTTACGCAAAGCTACCTGAACATGCGACAACGACTTTAGTTGGAATTTCTTAGCGAGTACGACTTTGAGATTACTTACATAAAAAGAATAGTGAACCAAGTGGCATATGCATTGAGTCAGAAACCATGCATCTTTTTAGTGCTACCTCTTTAGATGAATCTATGTGAAAAGATTCTAACTTTACAATGTAACGATGACTAGTACAAAGAGGTCGAGGGTTTTTCAGACAAAAAACAATGATGGTACTACAATTTGAGGGATTTTCATTTGATAGCGATGGTTTATTGACGTTTAAAAGTCGGATCTACGTGCCACCAAATGAAAAGTTGAGGATGTTGATCCTAAGCAAGGCTCGTAGAGGAGTGTACACGGCTCACCCGTGAGTCACGAAGATGAGGGAAGAACTTAAACCCTTATTCTCTTGGAAGGGAATGAAGGTAGACATAGTCAACTATGTGGCCAGATGTATAGAATGTCAGTTGGTAAAGTGATCCAGGTGGATATCGGGGGCCACCCACCTTTTCCAAATGGCTCAAAACAGTTTTCTGGCCATTTTGGCAATTTACTATTTTTAGCAGGTTTTCACTTCTGGGGCCATTTTGAGGGCCTAAATGAAGTTTTTTTCGAGATCGAGGTTCTCAATGATAGCCAAAGGCATGATTGAGGCCCCAAAATGAATCTCCTCGACGATACCTTTCCAACGAGCTATCACACGCCTAAAACAGAGATCGTATGCAAAAGTTATGACCCCGAGAAGTTGATGCACCAACTTACCCAAACGGGGCCCACATGACTTT
>JASDQU010739048.1:951-17304 GCA_032191745.1 Picea mariana
GGTGCATTTAGCCTCTATTGGCTATTGATTGCAGCCATAATTCTCTTCTCGGTCAAGGTCAAGATGCTCGGAGGGTGGCTTAAGGCCTATGGTTGGGTGACGAGGGTATCGTCAATGGTTAAAGGAGCACAATCCTCTATATTCTAACACAATGTCTAGGCATCCGAAAGTGAGTAAGGGGTAGAGAAGGAAGAAACGTCAACCTTCGGTAAAGGAAACTTGGGCTGATTTCTGATTTGGGGTTGTCTAGCTTCCAACTGTTCCTGGATGTTTATATCCCTTTCAATCGCTGCCCATGAACGTTCGAGCTCAACCGAGGTAGTGGTTGTTTTAAGAATAGTATCAAAAATATTTAAGGCAATATGTGTTTGATCTGATAGTCTGGGTTTGATATTAGGTTGTCTTGTTACAAGGACAGTAATAGAGGAATAGAAATATAAGAAAAACTCGGGGAAAATTAGGTGTTGTCTCAATTTCAATCATATAAAAGAGAGTTTACAGTTCCAAGAGTGAAAATAGGGTGCAAACCAAAGGCCCTTTCCCATAACTGAGTTATATTTTAATAAATATGTATGAGGTGGGAGAAAATATTAAGCTATCTATTGTGTAAGGCTCCTATCAAGGGATAATCTCACTTATAAATAGAAGAAGAAAAAGGTAAAGAAATAACCCGATGAAGCATAAAATATATATAAAATTCTAAAGTGTTGACTAGTCTTATAACTGTTGATAGATGGTACAGAGTAAAAATAGTAAACAATATAGAAAACCAGAATTCATTCACTATAGTAGAGGTTGTACTAAATTATAGCGAAGCATTCATCAGATACAAATATGAAATGAAATGAAATATGAGATACATGGAAACAAACTCATAACACAGTCGTGACGAAATTGAGAATCTTCGGATTTTCTTTAGGTTAATTCTCAAAATAGAAAACCTCTATTACAATCGACACAAAAAGGTCCAGCCTTTGTTCCTTCCTTCTATTGTATATTTATACAAATTTACATATGATGGAATCTCAATCGTTCTAGGATTTTCAGTTACAACAAGAAGGAGATCAATCCTTTCAATTCCTTATCTCTGTCGTTATTTGGTACCAGAAGCTTTCCCTCTCGCATGCTTGGTACAAGTGACACATCTTTCCACTAGCCGAGATATTAACCTTGACGGTTCCGCTTGACAATTGGCCTCAAAACAGTAACAATCTTGGGCTAATTGTGACAACCTTTCTTCCATCTGTTGTTCTATGATGTCAATAGCGCATAATTGCACACTTGGTTTAATCATAAATTTATCTATTTGAACTATGTCTACCATAGTTACTTGTGAGATTTCAGTCAAATCTCATTATTCTTTTTCATTTATATCTAGCGATATTTTCTCTATATTCATTTGACTCAATGTCTCAGCATTGCTTTCGCTATCAATGCTTAACATATTACCATCTATAGAGCCAATTGCCTCTTCAAAGGATTTCGTTACCTTCTTGGCTTGTAGTTTACCTTCTGCTATACTGTGCTCCCATTCTTTTAATAAAATATTTCCTCTGGTCTACTCCGAAATGGAAAACCTGGGAGTACTTTCCAATTCCCTATTGTTTGTAGCTATTATAGCCTCTTGAAATGTGACCCGAGCTGCTCCATCTTCTGTTTCTCTGACAGATAAATTTTCCAATACTTTATCAACGAGCAAGTAGTTGTCCCGAATTATCTCTACCTTGGCGAGTAAACTTCGTTGGGCTGCAGAAACCCTACTCCAAATCTCCATTTCCTGGGACTGGGACATCCCAATATGTATAACTTTACGTTCAGCGATTTCCACTCTAGCCTGTAGCTGCTCAATCAAGTCTTTTTGCTGGTCTGCTTGTATCTAATCATTCTGAACTACTAGCTCTACTTGTTCGAGCTTAGTTTTGAACAACTATTTCTCCATTTTATCGGCCCGCTGTGCTTGTTTTATTCCTGCACTTGCCTGGTCCTTGGTAGCCTCCTCTGATGTGGCTAGTTTAGCTTCTAAGGTTTTGATGAGGTGATTTTTTAGCTTTAGCTGATTTTTCAAAACCCACTAAAAATCGGTTTGTTGTGGCATCTGCCCCTAATGTCCCGACTATTTCTGTAGCAAACTCTTCTTTCTTCTTGTCTTTTACATCGGTCAACACCTTGAACTTCTTGATTTTTGATCCTTCTTCTTGATAGAATTCTCTTTTTACCACAACCTTTCTCTTCTTATCGAAAAAGAACTCATTTGGAGGGAGCTCTTCCACCCTTATAGGTCTCAATTCTTCATTTAAAATCCACCCTGCATCTATGTTTCCCTGAGTTGATTGCAAGGGAGTAATGGAGGCGATGGGATCTCTGATTTGCTTAGCTGGCTGTCCTACAGTAGTGACTGGAGTCTGCTTTTTCGATGGTTCGGAAGTCTTTATCTCTATTTTCAGACTCCTAGTTTGCTCTTCCCCGTCCTGGTGTTTTTCTTGGCTTGGTGCCACATCTTTGGAGCCTTCAGATTCTTTTTGTTTCACCTCTATTGTACTTGGATTCTCACCCCGCAATACTGCGGGAAGATAACTGCGTCAATGCTCTTGGAATTTTAGAACATCGGCCCTCTCTTCGGGTGCCAGGGCTTGTATCCGAGCCAAAATATCGGCATAAGATCTTGCACCTCGGAAAAAATCATCCGAGGGAGAATTCTCATGTTCGAACCTTTTGAGTCCGCAACTGGCCAAGTGATTACTTATGACCCTTTGCGGATCGTGCTTCTTGAATTCAATATGAACCAATTTTAGGTTTTCCAGGGCTACTGCCTCAGCTTTAGCATGCCCAAAATCTAACAAAGAATATGAATTTAAATGAATAGGAAAAGGTGGTCATACCTTCTTTGAATATCCCTTAAGCTCCTTGCTTATGCCACCGATTACGGTTTTCCTAGCAAGCTCATGACAAGCCAGCTTGTCAGGTATGAATAATGGTAATGCATGCGGGGGAACATAAGCCCCGAAAACTCTGAGATATAAGAATTCTACTTCTACATACCATTCAACTATATTGCTCAGATTCATCGCTATACTGTCCGAGATCCTGGGTGGCGGGTGGTCGAAAATAGTGACATGCAGCGGTACCATTACCCAGTTAAAGATTTCATGCAAAAAATCCGTCACTTTGTTTTCCCATAGTTTTGAATGGTAGACGTGGATGGGGTTGGCCTCTGATGGATTCCAACTCCATCTCATTAAGGGAAAGGGCGTTAGAAAACACATGGCATCCATAATGTACATGGACATTAAGAATGAAGCAATCTTTCCGCTCTCCCTCTGCACCCGATACTCTGTAACTTGACTAGTCAAGCTATCAGAAAACATTTTAGCCCAGTCGAAGGAACAAACTTCGACAACTGAATGTATTAGAGGCACCCACTGAAGAAAAAAATGTGTGGTTTCCTCTCTCCCATATAGTCTGCAGGTCATCATAGCTACATATTTAAACTGCGGTTCCAAGGAAGCTATTGAATACCATTACTGTCTGCCCTGAACTTCGCAGGGTGTGAAACCCAATCTCTGATTAAACTGGACATAGTCTTTTCATATTGCACACATTCCTTCTGTTTGAATTTCTCCAAGAATTTGGCATCGTATGTAAGGTCCGACATGGTAGGCAATTTGTACATAGCCTGCAGTTGTTCGGGTCTGAAAGTCCCAATAGTGACTTTCTGTTCATTGATGATGGTTCTGGTTGGTATGTCCACATGGTCTAATGCCCACCAGACCATATCATAGTAAGGGAGCATTCGTGGCCTAGCCGCTACTTTATGCATTCCAGATTAGACGACGATCTTATATTTGGTGGTCAAGTTGTCTATTTCAATGTCACTGGAATCATCATAATAATCTACCAATTTGGACTGTAGAACATCAGAAACAAACGATCAGGTCTTGAAAAAGTCGACACTTCGAGGTGAAGTATCAACGACGTTGTTTGAAACTTGTCCCGAAACCTCAACATTGGCCCTAGACTCGTTTCGCGGGGCCATGTCAGGGGATCTTGCTTTAGCTCTTCTGCGATAGAAATATGTATACATACAGAAATTAGTTCGCTGAGAAAAGTTTTCTCTGTGTAATATAGAAATGAATTTGCGATAACAAATGATTGCTCTATATATTCAAGCATTTAAAACTTGGTACTTTTCAAGAACAAAACGGTCAAATCATGCTTAAATATAAATTTAGCAATAAAAACCCAATCCTTACTTGTCGATTTGCCTTGTTTCTAATTAATGCCATAAATTTTTGGCAGTTCGAAATGCCAGTTGGCATAAGGAAAACATAAGACTGCCTCATAGACTGTGCATGCATCAAATCATGAGAAATACTAGCTTAGCTCAATTAATCAAGTTTTATCGATGTTAATTAATCTTTCGGTACTCGCTACATCGAGAGTTTTCTCTTTAACCCTTTGAACCTCTAAGACCCGAGATTGCGATGATTATCTTTGGTTAATAAAAAACATAATTATGATTAGGCACTTAATTAATTACGTGATTATTTATATCGCAACTTCGCAAATCAGAGCTTCAAAGGTATAGCTTCCGGGAAGTTCATATGCTGAGTTGTGAAATCGTGAGCTCATGACTTCGCGACTCGGAGCTTCGAAGGTATAGCTTCTGGGAAGTTCGTATGTCGAGTTGTGAAATATTGAGATCGTGACTTCGCGACTCAGATCTTCGAAGGTATAGCTTCCGGGAAGTTCATATGCTGAGTTGCGAAATCGTGGGATCGCGACTTCGTGACTCAGAGATTCGAAGGTATAGCTTCCGGGAAGTTTGTATGCCGAGTTGCGAAATCGCGAGATTGATATGATATATTTTAATTAAAATAGGGGATAAAACCGGATTAAGTGTTTGATTAATTACGTTCCTATTTTTATCGTGAATTCGTGACTCGGGGCTTTGACAGTGTAGCTTTTGAAGGAAAATACACCGAGTTGCGAATTCCTGACAGAGCTTAACCACGGCTAAGCTTTTTACCTTTAACATTAATGCGGATTACTAAAACAAGAATCTCGTGGTTTCAGCTATCGGGATTATGACAGTAAGACTTTTGGAGTTAGTAAACGCTGAGACGCGAAACCCTGATGATGCTTAACCGTAATTTAGAAAAAATTTACTCTCGCTACTGACTTGGGTAAAACTTAAAAGTGATTTCACCATTTCTCTCTTCGGGACTTGTGAACTATGTGATCTATAACATCCGACATATGAAATTCCTAGGTAAAAAAAAAGGGGGAAATCATTTGAACGAAAAGTAGAACTCGCCTTGAGAGTATGATAACCGTCACCATTTATGTGATGAGACTTCAGAGATTTTGGAAAAAATGAAGGAAAATATGAAAACCATCTTTCGATTTAGAGCATTAAGATATGAAATTCAAAACGGGCTAAAAAACAAAGGCGGCTCCAACATAGGCTCCAACTAGGGATCCCATTTTCTTATAAGACAGGAAGAATAATAGACCATGTGCCGATATTGGATAAATGGAGTCAATGGCTTTATTCCAGCGAAAAGTTCCTGAGAATAGGATACCGAAGGGGAAAGGGACTTTGTTTTTTACCTTTGAAAAGATTTTCAAAACTCAGATACTTTTTAAACTTAGTTGTAGTCCCTTTCATGACTTTCTCCTTCCCATTACTAAATTCAAGTCTGCCTTAAGACAATCAAAACAGTTCTAGGAGACCCAACAGATCTTATGGCTATCGGCTTGAATCAAAAGAAGAAGATTATATGTTTTTAATCAGGAAGCCCTATCTAAGCATGGGATGTAGATTAGGTTTTAAAAAGAATTGGTTACCAGAGTAGAGTGATATTCATGTATAACAACCTTACAGATATCTTAGATATTACTTCACTGTTAGTGAGTCTGTTTAGTACCCCGGTGAAGTTATCTGGCCCCTTTTACTGAATTTCCTTTCACCACTTCGGAATATATTTTGTGCATTTAAGTGTTGAGACGAGGGTAATCATTTCTGAATTTCCTTTCACCGTCTCTCTTATAACTTTCTTTTTTTAGAGCGCGGAGATGGGGCCAATCAGTTTGTATCAGGGCTGATATTTGTGTAATATTTTGCATTATAGGTCTGTCAACTTACTTTGATTACTCAGTACAAACCTTCCCTTAACTTTCACAACACCTTCTTTCACAAGGAGAAAGGGAAAAATAACTTTTTGGGGGTATTCTATTTGAGCAAGCCTCAATCCTCGGAAACTGTTGAAAAACCTAGGAAAATCAGGATCACTTTAAGCATCACTTTGTTTAGCAAGGGGCCGAGGAGTTGTGAAGACCCTCTTTCTTTCCACAATCTTCTTTGAAGCTCTCGAGGTTGAAACGTAATCTCTTCTCCCCACGTATGCAAAAAATGGAAAGATGCTGACTTTTTAAAGGGTAAACCCGAAAACAGAAAAGGGTGGCAGATAGAGATTTATGGACTGAAAAGAAGAGGTCAAAAAATCAAAACTGACTCTTCAAAATCTTTTTCGGGGGTGCTTTACTTTGACTGACTGCTTTAATTTGAGTGACTTGTTTATTTTGTCTTATTCTTTCGTAAACGATTAAACATGGAAACATTCTGTTATTTATTAGTTCAGACGATGTTACTGTTTGAATGAGGTTATCTCGGTTTTCTTTGATAGCCCTTCAGGACAAGTCTTTTAGGAAATCTGACCTTTACCTTATCGTTTCATTTTCTTTGCAAAATATCAAAAATCTTTGGTATCACCTGTTTAAGCCAATTTATTTCTAACACCCAACGTTCGGTTTACTTCTCCTTCTTGTTTTGTTTGCAGCTGGAATCCTATAAAAGGCAAATACGAAGGTTATCGAGGCTATCTTAAAGGTGTCAAAAATTCACTAAAGAAAATCAGAATAACAAAGCTAAATGAAAAATATATATACAGAAGTAAAAATTCTATATATGAATATAGAAATCTAAAATTAAATGGAATTTATTTTTATTTATTTATTTATTTATTTTTTGGTGACTATTTATGCCATATAATGCTTCAGATAACGCCCATCGACAGGGGTGTTGAGGATTTCACCGTCTAGATTTTATAGTAGGAAAGAATTTTTTCCTTTGAGAGCCGAGACTTTGAATGGCCCATACCAGAGGTGATCGAATTTACCATGTTTCGTTGCTTCTTCCCTCCTTGCATCCCATCTTAATACTAAATCACCTAGGAGGAAATATGTGTCCTTCGCCCTACGGTCAAATAATGCCTTCATGTCGTCTTGATACTTCTGCAACCTTTCATCCATTTCGACCCTATGTTGTTGAACCTCGATTAGCTTATTTATCCTTCTGGTGATGTGATTTGGTTCTTCTTTCTGATCTTGCCAAAATTTCTTCACAAGGAGTGCTAAATTTATAGGTAACACTGCATCTGTCCCATATATCATCTGAAAAGGAGACATGCAGATAGACTTTTTAGTGCCTATGCGATTTTCCCACAAAGCGTACTTTAAATGTAGATGCCAAGACTTTTTGTTTTCATCCAACACTTTCTTAATTATATTGATCAGGCTCTTGTTATATGACTCGACCAATCCATTTCCTTGGGGGCAGTATGCTATAGAATGGCCAAGAATGATATTATACTTTTGGGAGAAGCTGATCATAGCCATAGATTTGAAAGCCTGGGCATTATCCGTGACTATCTTTCGGGGGCAGCCAAATCTTGACAAGATATTGTCTTCTAAGAAATCTATTACCACCGAGTCAGTTTCCCTTTTAGTTGGAATAACTTCCACCCATTTGGTAAAGTAGTCTGTGGCAGTTAAGATCCACTTGTGTTGGGCACTAGAATGTGGATTAATCTCTCCTATAAAATCTAGCCCCCATTGTTGAAAAGGGGATTTAGTTTTGACCGGAACTAAAGGTAGTGCTGGGAGTTTTTGTTTACCTGCAAATAACTGACAAGGGTTATAGGCTCATACCTTGGCATTAGCGTCTGAAAAGAGTTTTGGCCAGTAATATCCAGCCCTTAGAATTTGGTAAGCTGTGGCCCTCCAAGCGTGATGTCCTCCACAAACTCCTTCGTGAAATTCACGTATAACCCTTTCTGTTTCTGATTCGACTACGTAGACTAACAAAAAACCGAGTGGGTCTTTCCAATATAGTTGATTTTCAGCGATACAATACTACAATACTTAACTGCATGAAGCTTTAAAGTCCTGGCCTTTGATGGTGATAGTTCACTAGGGCATTTTAGAGTCAGCAGGTAGGATACTATGTTTCTGTACCATTCTGATGATACAAATTTTTCCCCGATCTTAATTGCACTTGTTGGTTCATCAAGCTCATTTACGTTCATATTTTCCTCATATCCCTGTATGCAGTTTATATCCAGAGCTCTGATATTTGATTCAGCCAAAAGTCTGGCCAGGCCTTGTCCTTTTATCAATTTAGTAGGTTTGATTTCCAAGTCAAATTCTTGAATCTTAGCCAGCCATCGTCCTCTTTTCCCATCACTGTCTGGTTGTACCAAAATATCTTTCACAGAACTGGTCAATACGTACACAATGATCTTGGAATGTAATACATATGTTCTAAATGCCTTCAGTGCTTTTACCATGGCGTACACTTGTTTTTCTATTATATCATATTTAAGTTCTGCATCTCTCAGGCTCTTGCTGAAAAAGGCGATCGACTGTTCGAAACCCTCTTTGTTCTTTTGGAGGAGCACCGCGACAATTGTGTGTTTGGAGGCAAATGAGAAAATAATAAAGTCTTTCAGATAATTGGGACTTGACAATACAGGTGCCTCGGCTATGACTTTCTTAATGTGTGTGAACGATGCTTTGGCCTCTGTTGTCCACTTTACTTCGCTATTCTTTTTCAGCACATCTATGATCAATTTTTCAATTTCAGCGAAATTTGGGATAAATCTTCGTAAAAAAATTATTTTTCCTAAGAAGGATTGAATTTCTTTTACATTTATAGGAATTTTTATAGTGTCTATTGCTTCAACCCTCTTAGGATCAATCTTAATTCCATCCTTAGATACAATATGACCCAATAATTTACTCTCTTGCATGGAGAAGTGTGATTTCTTGGGGTTTAAGGATAGACCAAACCTGCGACATTTTTTGAATGTTTGTTTAAGATGTACCAGATGCTCTTCGTCGGATTTGGAGAAAACTGTTAAATCATCGAGATAGATGACTACGAACTTATCCCTCTCTCCAATGAAAGAGATGTCCATAGTGTGTTGGAACGTGGCTCCTGCATTCATCAAACTGAACGACATTTTATCATACATGAACGTACCCAAAAGGGTAGTAAAAGCTATTTTTTCTTTATCTTGTTCATTCATGGCAATTTGATTATATCCAGAGACACCGTCAATCATAGACATTCTATTTGCCCCAACTACCCTTTCTAGCACATGATTCATTTTAGGTAGTGGATAGTTGTCTTTAAGAGAGGACTTAATTAAATTTCTAAAATCCACACACATTCACAGTCTAATTTCTCCACTCTTTTTCCTAACCAGGACCAGATTTGCCACCCAGTTAGAATATCTCAGAGGTACTATAATTTTTGCCTCCAAAAGTTTCTTCACTTCTCTCTCGACCACAGGAAATAAATGGGGTTTATCTACCTAATCTTTTGTCTAAAATGTTTGACCCTAGGCTTTAAAGGTATCTTATGATCGATCACGATAGTGTCATAGGTTCTTAACTCATCATAAGACCAGGAAAACACGTCTTTAAATTGTCTGAGTAGGTCCTTATATTTGTCCTTTATTTTAGGGGAGAGGAGTTTAGATATTTTAACCATCCTGGATTCTTCTTTGGTTCCTATGTCATAGTCCTCAACCTCTTCTGGTTGGGGTTGTAAGGTGTATTTTATAGGTATGTCATTTTGATCAAACAATCTTTCTAGAGGGATCAGTCCCTTCAGAATCTGGTTATTTTTTAGGACCAACATACGATGATTTGCGATTTTGTCTTGGAAAGATTGACGGTCCTCCCCTTCTTGCATGATCCATACTTTGTCATTCTGATTTTCTTGATCTACGTGAGTTTCAGAAATTCACCTACTGCTTCAAGAAACTTCTTAATTTGTTCATCATCCTCAAAAACCTGCCAGTGTTGGATATTATCAGGTATAGATGGTCTGTGTCTTATCTCTATGTGATACTTCAATTTAAAGGTTGTAGGAGGAGTGAAAGTCAAAGCTTCTTTAGCTAATGCATCAGCATGTAAGTTTTCTACGCGTGGGATGAAGTGGACATTTACAGACGAGAAAACGTTTTCCATCAAATCCCAGGCACAATTCATGTATGATCTTAATCTGAGATGCTTGGCTTGGTACTGTCGATTTACTTGTTTGAATATTAACTCCGCATCTTCGTATACATCTAGGTTATTTATTTTTAGCTTCCTGATAGCCTCTAATCCTAGGACCAAAGATTCGTATTCACATACATTTTTAGTATAATCTATATCCCATTGTAGTCTGTATGAAAAAGGAACAACAAACTTTTCTTCAGGAGCCACAAAAAGCACTCCTGCACCAGCCCCTTCGCAAGATGAGGCACCGTCAAAAAACATTTTCCAGATACCGGTACTACACATATCCTCGGTCATGTAACCTAGCTCTTCATGCTTTATATCGTTTTCCTCTGTGCAACCATCTAAGCCATCGTCAAAAGATAAGATACAATTTCCTAAATCCTGATATGCAATGTAAATAGGGAAATTGTTCGGATTTTGAGGGTTACTTACTGTATATGCTAATCTCATCTCCCTGTACAACCGAGTAAACTATCCACCAAACACAGGAATTGTGGCGTACGTCATATCTAGTTGAAGAGAACCCCCCAACTTGGCTCCCCATGACCTAGAGAACAGTAAGCCATACTTGGGGGGAATATCAACAATAACCACATCCATCAAGATACTCTTAATTGGGACCTGTGCCAGGGTGACTACTAAATCCTTTATCATTCCCATACACTTAACTCTTCTCAAGTCAAAATACTAAAGATCTCCATAAGGTCTGGTGATCTGGAGACCCAATTTGTCCATAATAATTTTAGGCATCACGTTATGGGAGGCTCCGGAGTCTAGCATGCAATTATGTAGCAGTTGATCATATACATTTAAGGTGATATAAAAGGGAGCAACAGTGTCTTTGGCCCCTTCAAAATGTGGACCAAAAGTGATGTTTGGTTTATCATCTTCCAGGTTTAAAACGTCATATTGGCTTTCTAGCTCTGAGACACCTATCACTTTGGTAATCTGCTTTCGATAAACTCAGTTTTTTGCTAACTCTACCATAGGAATTGGTATCTTAATTTTATTTATCTCATTTTCGAAACTGAAAACTCCGCTCACCTTGTTTGTTTCTCTAGTTGGGACTTCTGAATCCTTCCTTTCTGACTTATTTGCCTGGACCACTTTATTACTCATGATCTTGGTTGAAGGTGTAATTGTATTAGCTGTTTCAGTTCCTTGTGTTTGGGTCTTAACTTTTCCCACTTCGGGTTCTTGTGTGTTTACTGCTTTCGCTTTGCTGTTAGCTAACATCATTTCTTCTGGAGTAGGCTCATAAATTTGACCTCTTGGGAGAATTTTCTTAGGTTGATTAGTTGAAATGGGCTTACTCTTAGATCTCAAGTTATACTTAGGTTGGACCTCAGTCATTATCATTTCGGTTTCTTCTTGAGAGCTACAAAGGTCAGTATGATATCTTTCTTCACCCTTAACTGACGATTGTTGAGTGTTTAGAGATTTTTCATAATCTTCTCTAGTTAGATACAGTTTCACTGAAGTTCGTGACATCATCACCTGAATCTTTGAAATCTTGGAGATTTTTTCACTCCTATAATTTTTTCGTTCTTTAGGGGATTTTGCATTTTTTGATCTTCATTTTTTATCTGTATTTGCTGGTTTGGGGTGTTGGGATTCCTCTTGAAATATTTTTTGGTGAAATTATCGGCTTTGGACTGTTTTAGCTCCATTCTAGATATTTTATTAGACAATTCCTTAATTACCCTGACCATATCTTCTACCTTATCATTTGTGTATCTATTAGACCCTGACAGCCCTGCTTGTTCTCTAAAGCGTCTAGTTTCTCGATTTCTCGTTTCTACTTTAGATTTTAACTTACCAGAAGCCATCATATTTGACTCAATTTCTACAGCGTCATCTTGCATTTGGTTTAAATTAGCTCCCCTTCTTTTTCGTAAAAGAATTGCAAAATCTGGTTCGAAAGCCCCCGCGAAAGTTACTTTGGTTGTGGGTTGGGATGGTTTAACCTTGGCTGGGATTTTGTTATACAGCTTATTGAATCTTTGAATAAACTCCATAACTATTTCTAAATTCTTTTTTCTTAAATACCCAAGTTCAGTTAAATAATATAGGTGGTCCTTTCTTTCACCCCATTGTCTAAGGAAAGAATCTTCCAAGGCATCATAGGACAAGATAGATCCTGCGGGTAGACTTTGAAACCAAGTTCGGACCTGACCTTCGAAGGTTTGGATGAGAAGCCTCGAATACACATCTTCATGTTTGAGACCTAGGATGTATGCAAATTGATCAAATAAATTTATGTGTTTGGCTACGGTCAGATTTCCTTCCCCAGTGAATTTTGGCAAATTTTTTATATAATTTTTGGGAAGGTCGTGCAGAGGAATGGGCAACACCAAGGGAGGGTATCTTCCTGCCACTTTAGAAAACACTCTGGGAGGGGGGCAGGCCCTTGGCCTCTAGCTCCTCCCCTAGGAGCACCTCCGCCTCCTCCTCCAACAACCCCTCCACCTCCTCCTATAGCGGCTGCCATCGTTATTAGTGGAAAGTTGTAAAGGGGGTTTTGGAAGATTAAACGTGAATCTTTACTTTCTTCGCAGGGTGAAAAATCCGAGGATGAATGGTAAGGGATGCGAGGGCTTGGCTCTTCGTACTTGCAAGAGATGTAGTCAGGGGAACCAATGGGTGTGGAAGCTGGATGTGTGAAATATTGTTCGAGACTGTGTGAGGTCAAAAAATTCAACTAAAGAGTCGATGATATATCGGCAGTAGATAAATTTTCTACAGGACTTTTTCTCTTATGTTCTATAGGGGTTATCGAACGGGTTTCTCTTCTAACTTCATAGAAGTTTGATGTTAGATCTTTAGTGTCGAAAAGAGGGCTGCGTGAAGTTGAAGGTTCATAAGAACTCTTGGTCTTCAGTTGTGGGTACTTAGGCTGATAGACTGCAGGGGTCGGCTTAAGAGAGCCTCTCACCTTTAAAATCTTCTCAGGATCGGTCACAGGTGTAGTTTGTTTACCATTCGGGTTTTTCCTGGTATTGCTTCATCTAGATGCTAGCTTATTAATCGTGGAGTCACCAAGTGAAATATTGGAAAGCCGTTAAAAGGTGTGCACTCTTTGTTCACTATCAAAGGGTGGCACTTTCAACAAAAAAAAATTTCGTTTTCCCAGGGAAAAATATTTCGTAGCTTCAGTCCTCGACAATGGCGCAAAAAGGATGTTGTTCCAGAGTCTGTACTTAAGGCTTAGAAGTACAGTGTCTAGGCATCCGAAAGTGATTAAGGGGTAGAGAAGGAAGAAATGTCAACCTTCGGTAAGGGAAACTAGGGTTGATTTCTGAGTTGGGGTTGTCTAGCTTCCAAATGTTCCTAGATGTTTATATCCCTTTCAATCGTTGCCCATGAATGTTCGAGCTCAACCTGAGTAGTGGTTGTTTTAAGAATAGTATCAAAAATATTTAAGGCAATATGTGTTTGATCTTATAGTCTGGGTTCGATATTAGGCTGTCTTGTTACAGGGAAAGTCATAGAGGAACAAAAGGTTAAGAAAAACTCGGGGCAAATTAGGTGTTGTCTCACTTTCAGTCGTATAAAAGAGAGTTTACAGTTCCAGGAGTGAAAATAGGGTTCAAAACAAAGGCCCTTTCCTGTAATTGAGTTATATTTTAATAAAGATATATGAGGTGGGAGAAAACATTAAGTTGTCTATTGTGTAAGGCTCCTATCAAGGGAGAATCTCACTTATAAATAGAAGAAGAAAAATGTAAAGAAATAACCCGATGAAGCATAAAATATATATAGAATTCTAAAGTGTTGACTGGTCTTATACCTGCTGATAGCTGGTACAGAGGAAAAATAGTAAAAAATATAGAAAACTAGAATTCAATCACTATAGTAGAGGTTGTGCTAAATTATAGCGAAGAATTCATCAGATACAAATATGAAATGAAATGAAATATGAGATACAAGGAAACAAACTCATAACACAATCGTGACGAAATTGAGAATCTTCGGATTTTCTTTAGGTTAGCTCTCAAAATAGAAAACCTCTATTACAATCTACACAAAAAGGTCCAGCCTTTGTTCCTTCCTTCTATTGTATATTTATACAGATTTACATATGATGGAATCTCAATCATTCTAGGATTTTCAGTTACAACAAGAAGGATATCAATCATTTCATTTCCTCATCTCTGTCTTTATTTGGTACGAGAATCTTTCCCTCTCGCATGCTCGGTACAAGTGACACATCTTTCCACTAGCCAAGATATCAACCTTGACGGTTCCGCTTGACAATTGGCCTCAAAAGAGTAACAATCTCGGGCTAATTGCAGCAACCTTTCTTCCATCTATCAGTTTATGATGTCAATAGCGCATAATTTCACACTTGGTTTAATCATACATTTATCTATTTGAACTATGTCTGCCATAGTTTCTTGTGAGATTTCGATCGAATCTCTTTCTTCTTTTTCGTTTATATCCAGCGATATTTTCACTATGCTCATTTGACTCAATGTCTCAGCATTTCCTTCGCTATTAATACTTAACAGATTACCATCTATAGAACCAAAATCCTCTTCAAAGGATTCCATTACCTTCTTGGCTGGCAGTTTACCTTCTGCTATACTGTGCTCCATTTCTTTCAATAAAATATTTCCTCTGGTCTGCTCCGAAATGGAAAACCTGGAAGTACATTCCGATTCCCTATTGTTTGTAGCTATTACAGCCTCTTGAAATGTGACCCAATCTACTCCATCTTCTCTTTCTCTGATAGATAAATTTTCCAATACTTCATCAACGAGTAAGCAGTTGTCCCGAATTATCTCTACCTCAGCGAGTAAACTTCGCTGGGCTGCAGAAACCCTGCTCTGAATCTCCACATTACTTTCGGCGATTTCCACTCTAGCCTGTAGCTTCTCAATCAAGTATTTTTGTTGGTCCACTTATATTTGACCGTTCTAAACTACCAGCTCTACTTGTTCTAGCTTAGTTTTGAACAACTCTATCTCCTTTTTATCGACCAACCGTGCTTGTTCTATTCCTGTGCTTGCTTGGTCCTTGGAAACCTCCTCTGCTATGGCTAGTTTAGCTTCTAAGGTTTTGATGAGGTGATTTTTTAGCTTTAGTTGATTCTTCAAAACCCCGACTGAAAATTGGTTTGCTATGGCATATGCCCCTAATGTCCCGGCTATTTCTGTAGCAAACTCTTCTTTCTTCTTATCTTTTCCATCGATCAACACCTTGAAATTCTTGGCTATTGATCCTTCTTCGTGATAGAATTCTCTTTTTACCATAGCCTTTCTCTTCTTATCGAAAAATAACTCATTTGGAGGGAGCTCTTCCACCCTTATAGGTCTCAATTCTTCATTTAAAAGCCACTCTACGTCTATGTTTCCCTGAGGTGACTGCAAGGGAGTAATGGAGGCGATGGGATCTCCAATTTTCTTAGCTGGCTATCCTGGAGTAGTGACTGGAGTTTGCTTTTTTGGCGGCTCGGGAGTCTTTATCTCTGTTTTCGGACTCCTATTTTGCTCTTCCCCGTCCTAATGTTTTTCTTGGCTGGGTGCCGCATCTTTGGAGCCTTTGGCTTCTTTTTGTTTCACCTCTATTGTACTTGGATTCTCACCCCACAATACTATGGGAAGACAACTACGTCAATGTTCTTGGAATTTTAGAACATCGACCCTCTCTTCGGGTGCCAGGGATTGTATTTGAGCCAAAATCTCAGCATAAGATTTAGAATTTAGAAACCCCGATGATGCTTAACTATAATTTAGAAAAAATTTACTCTCGCTACTGACTTAGGTAAAACTTAAAAGTTATTTCTCCATTTCTCTCTTTGGGACTTGTGAACTAGGTGATCTATAACATCTGACATACGAAATCCCGAGGTAAAAAAAAAGTTGAAAATCATTTGAACGAAAAGTAGAACTCACCTTGAGAGTATGATAACCGTCGTCGTTTGCGTGATGAGAATTCAAAGATTTTGGAACAAGTGAAGGAAAATATGAAAACCATCTTTAGATTTAAAGCATTAAG
>JASDQU010739048.1:72993-86736 GCA_032191745.1 Picea mariana
AAATGAAATATTTCAATGGTTTCTTGTATAGCATGCACTAAAGGAAAGTATTTTTTTTTTCAATTCAAAATTGGCTATATAATTACTCTTATCATTATCATTGAGTTATGAGTAGGCCTTCCTTGGTCTGATGTTTTTTCTTTAATGTCTCAAATCCCATCTTATTATAATGTTTGTATGTGGCATTGCAAGTCTTGTATTAGTTATTTATAAGAGTTAGTTTGTGATTATATGTAACTCAAAATAGACATAAGGTATACATCTTATCCAAATAAAAGACAGTTGTGTAAATACAATTATTAATAAAATTAATTATTTTGGGGGGAGGGGATTAACCCCTCTCCAAGTGATCATATTAGGGTGAGGCCCCATCATCTTTCGAGTAGTGTACTATGTGTCTTGTTTGTATGATTTTATTTTTGTATTTTATTAACTAACTCACACCAAAGTAGACTTCCTACATAAACTTTATCACACATTTTTAAATCAAAACAATCTTGCATTTCACTTGGATGGGGTGTCAACAAGTGGGGCCATGAACGCACACATGTCATGCTAGAATTCCTCTTCGCCATGCAATAAAATCCCATCAAGGCAGGAGAAAGGGAGCTTGTATTCTAGTGTGAGGTGCAGATGGTGGAATTTTCAGAGCAAAGTATGTCACCCCCCAACCCAATTTTTGAAATAATGTGGCTAACAAGTTTCATAGATTCTTGGTACATTGTATGGACTCTCGAGTTAATGATATGGAGGCACGTCTTGAAGGAAGGGATTAAATAGAAGAAGTTGGTTGATATTTTTTTATAAGGAGAAGTATGGACGATGTTGGAATCATGAGAACTCTGGGAGGAATTGAGCTATTTGCTTACTTGATTGGGTTTGAGGCTCTAGATAACCCAATTCTAATTTGGAGCATAATATGGATCTATCAGGATAGTTGACCATGGTGTGCAAGAGGGAGGTTTTCCCTTCAATCCTTAGGTAAGTCATCATAGAATGATTTGTCTCTCATCTATGTGCTCTATGCACTATGTGGTTTGTTTTTGAGGGGATTTTTGTTGAATTTCTAATTTCCAGATATGATAATTATTTTCTTATGATTTCAAACATAATTTAATGCCACTTTCATCATAGAATAATTACATAATGAAAATATCAACTGAAATAAAATTGTAGTGGAAATAATAGAATCATAGAAAGATGGCCATGCACAGTAGACACAATATTTTTACCCTGGGAAACCCAGAAGAATTCAAGCAAAAAAATACATCACCATAAAATGAAGAACCTGACATATATAAGGTTGTGCCATAGCACGGGGAATATCCCTCAAGGCTAGAGAAACGCTAGACAAAGATAGCACACCACAAAATTTGCATAACTGGAAATTGTAACTGGAAACTGCAACTATAACTAGAAACTGCAACTTCAATTGGAAACTGCAACTACAACTGCAACTGTAATTGGCAATTGGAAACTACAATCATAGCTGCTTTTGTAACTACAACTGAAACTGGGACTTGCACACTTGCTGAGGAGAGATTGTGAGTGATGTTATAATGAAATGATCTAGTCTTTATTTATTTGTGGGACCGTGTAACACCCGTGTTTCCCCCAGATTGTAAATATTATTATTATTGTGAACAAGACTATAGACAGATTTGTCAAGTGATTGTTGGACATACAATGAACCTTACTATAGAAGGTAATGTATATATTTTGTTAATTTATAAAAGGAAATTGTGGAATGACTGTTGAAAGAGGGTTTCCATATAGATCATGATGCGTGATAGGGATGGTAAGGGGAATCGATAATGGTGAGATGACCCCTGCTAGATCGGTACCTTGTTGGATATAAATTGTGCAGACCCATAACAATGTTTTGGCCCATAAAACTTAATTACCAGTCAGGATGGTATTTGGTAATTCTTCCATTAGGAGTCAATGAGTAGATTGGAAGAGTACCCATCTGGAAAATTCTTGATCTGACTCACGAAATCTTTCTGAAAAAGGTAAAAAAATCCTGGGCATAGGGAAAAAGAAAGGGGACACTCAAATGGGTCTAAGGATGAATCGAGAAGAGAAGAGCATGTGAGGATCTCTGGTTATGAAGAGAAATAAAAATTAAGTTGTTTTGGTTACATGAATGCTTAGACAATATTTTCTAATCAAGTTGATAAGAAGAGTTGCAGGGATTGAGTGAATAATCCTAAAAGACACCCTTTCTTGGTGGATATAAAACTATATTTCCAACCTCATGTGGGAAAAGGAGAGTAACCTTTGTCCCTTGGTGTTGCTGAGATTAAGAAAAATCCCTATCATGGCATCATGATCTAGCTAGGGGTGGCCCGTTGAGGAATACTCTAAGAGAAAATGTGGCTATGGTTGGGTGGAAAAGGGAACCCCTTTTAGAAGTTGCCAACTAATTTCCAAGTTTCAGATAAGTGTGATTTTGAGTTTATATTGTATTGATTGGTTTTTTTATACAATGATTTTTCTTGAGATAAATGATGGCATAATTTTTTTTATCTTGTTGAATGATAAAAAAATTGTAACTTTGATGGCCTTGTGGCATGAGAAAATTGAAGTAGAATTTGAATATCATGTTGTCTTAATGGTTTTCGATTAAGATTGTTTAGCAAAGGAGGACTGTTATTAATAGGTTTTAAATGAAATTTAGGGTAGAAGGTGAGTTGACCTTCAGTCTGAGTCTATTTGCACTAAAACTCCAAAAGGATTGTCCAAGGATCAAGTCCACAAGTACAGAGCTGGGATGGACTCTATAGGATGGTTCTGAACTCATCCATCCCTTGAAATACATTTTCCCATTATAGAGTTTGATTTCTATAGATGAAAGATGCTTCCCTCAACCTACTTTACCATGTGACTTCGGGTCCAAAACCATAGACCTAACCAACTCTCAGTTAATATTTCAAAGCGTAGCCTTTTGGGGCATGTAGGGGTCCCAAATGACCATAAGACTAAAACCACAGGTTTATTACCTTTCACATGGACTTGTCTATTGAAGCCCTCGAGGCAATAGGAGTTCCATATGACCAGGACCTTAGAACCCTTTGCTACATGCAAAAGGAGCTAAGCCTTCCAGTCTTCAGGACTTCGGAGGTCCAGGACTCTAGGATGTTTGAACCTCCCAACACTCTAATCCTGCCAAAGGACACCTTTCAAAACAATGATTAGACGGTTTGATCGACAATTGGCAGTCTCTGATTCGTTATCATGGGATCCGCCTTAGTGTTAAACACTCACCAACATTTGACCACGAGTATTCTCTTCACTGTTGATCATGATCATAGATCAATGGTGTGATTCTCATTTTTTTCATCTTATAGATCCAACAATGGGGATGTTGCTCGAATTCAACTACTCGATCGGACAACTAGAGGGATTTCGTGATTCTTGCAATACCCAACCTTTCAACCTCTTCGGAGTGTTATCGGATGAAGTGGTCATAATGTAGTGACTACCATTTTATTTCGGTTAATACTCCCACTTATTATATCCTTCCACTTCTCTTGATCGAATGATCGAGAAAGATCCAGCGGGATCTTAGATTGATGATTTGTGGAACTCCGAGGTTTCAACCTTTGGGATTTCAGGAGTTTGCAGTAGAGTGTAACCTAGGCTATGGCCTGAAGGCTGAAGATTACTTAATTAACGAGATTAAGGAAAATACTGTGATTATCCCTAATTCCTATTCATAAGTATGTGCATGGGACCCACTCTGAAACTCTTGGACTCTGGGGCTTCGAGAGATTTGAGGATATAGGACGATGTGGTAAATGTCGAAGYGTTGAAGTTCCCTTGTTTTAGTGTCCAACTTGGATTGGATGGGCCTGYGTATKCCATTGTGATGTGGTGTGCCTGGATAGTACCAYGTGGTGTCATGGGTTTGGTCAYGAGTTAGGTGTGGGAAGACCCYCCCCCCCCCACCTTCTTAAATCTAAACCACATGTTGAGYATRGATAAATTTCAACTATCAKATCTAAGGGTGGATAGAACTCCACCATAGGGAATGGAAAGAGACTTTGGGACTTCRGGTCTCTGGGGAAKTTTTTGGACCTATACAAGATTTTTCAAAGGGCCGAAGGCCCGATATCCACGAAGACTTGGGGAAATATTCCTTGTAACCCCTCCTTCTGCGGCCACATCGTTTCCAAATAAATATGACATGGGTCACGATAGTACCATGATAGACGAAACGAAAGAAGCGATGCCACATGAATGCCACATGGAGAAGGGGGTGGCCATTGGCCAATGCCGCCCCAAAAACTTCAAAAAACCATACCTTTCAAACCAAAACTCAATTTTGGATGAGGTTATAGTCAATGGAAAGATCTGAGTGAGAAAAAGGTGATGGTGTCCTCATCCGAGGAATTCAAGGAGTTGTAAGAAAGTGGAAAATTTATACCCCTTCCCTTAAAATAATTACTAAGGGAGTCGGGTGTGTGACAAAGTGGCATCAAAGAAAGAAACAATACTTGGCCTTCTTGGGCTCATGAAAGAGCGGGAATAAATTCTAATAGAAAACCTTTAAGGGGAAAGGTACCCTACCTTACCCACCTTTAAGAGCTTATTTAATCTTTACTACTGAAAAGAGTAAGACATTCTGCTGTTTTTAAATGTTTTAAATCTGAATTGCATCTTCATGTTGTATGTGAAATAATGAAGCTAATTTTATCTTACAAAAATTACTCATGTTGATCAGAAAATTTGAGGACATCAAACCAACAAAAAAGGTTGTTATCAACACTCAAATAGTTAGTGGATAGCAAGGAAACTACAACATAGATAATGGTGACACATCATGAGTTTGGAGAAATCTCACATAAAAGAGAAGAAGATTATGATGAGAGGAGGGTGGTGGAAACCCCTCCATATTTAGCTGAAACTATAAGAATCCTTATGGAAGAATTACAAAGTTGTAAGGCAGACAATGAAATTAATGCACTCTTACTGCAAAGCCTATCATATATTCATATATACAAAGGAAGTTGCAACATGGGCTAACAATCAGTAATGTGGACGAACAAAATACTAAGAAAAACCAAAGTCCACATGAGATACAAAAACATAGCCTTGAAAGTAATAACACAAGAAAAATCATGTCGAAGAAGGCTCAACATGGAGCCAAGAGGCATGCTAACGTTAGGGACTCATATGAATAATCCCTTAGTAAGGGAACTGACAACTCCAAGGAATTGTCTAGTAGAGAGACCAACTCGCCCCTTCAAGGGAGAAGAAAGAGGAGAAAAAGTGTTAAGGGTCGTGACCCTAAATATTTTAAGAAAGATAAGCCACCCACTTTTGATGGAGAGATTAAGAAGGGGGAAGAATTAGATTCATGGCTACTTGACCTAAAGAAGTAGTTTAGATTCCATGACTACTCTGAAAATTTAAAGGTCTAAATACCCATTTTCAACTTGAATGGAAAAGCTTCCATCTAGAGGTAGGATCTTAGGGATGTGAAATGAGTTCATGAGGAGTTGTCATGGAGACAATTTGAGAAATATTTTAAGAAACAATATCTATCTGAGAGGTACTATGATGAAAATACTAAGGAGTTCTATGAACTCAAGCTAGGGTAACTCACCATAGATGAATATGTCAACAAATTGCTTGAGTTGATGAGGTATGTACCTTATTTAAAGGATGAAAAGACAAATTTTAATTAGTGGATTTCCTCAATCCTTTTGAGACATGATTGAGTTTCATGAACCTAAGACCCTAGAAGACACCATTAGGAAGGAAAGGTACTTCTATGAGCAATTCAATCACAAGGAAAAACCTCATAAGGATTGGAAAAAGGAAAACAATTTGGGATTCAAGAAGAAGGGGTTTAAACCATCAAGATTTAAGAACCATGGAAATGGCTCTAAGATGAGCCTTCCCACTAAAAGTTTGTATCAACAAAATTTTTCATCTCAAAGTGGAAATAAACTCTTGGGATCATCCCCAGGAAAGACTGATAATACAAAGAGAGAACCCTTGAAGTATTGGGGATGTGGAGAAGAACATTTATTGAGGGACTACCCACATAGGCAACAAGACAATAGGAGAGTCTACAACATCCATGAAGCTACCACAATTAATGATGTGTATACAAGTGTGCCACAAATATATGAAGCTTCGGATAATAGACAAGTTGACCACCAAGCTTCAGTGGTGGAGATGGAAGGTATGATTTCCAATCATCCTGCTTCTATTTTGATTGCCCTTGGTTCTAATCTAAGTTATGTCACCCCTCAAACTGTTGAAAAATGTAAATCGCAGCCAGTAAAACATTCTAAATCATGGTTGGTACAACTAACCACTGGAACAAAAAGAAAGGTAACAAAGGTCCTACCAACATGCCAATTCATTGTGAAAACTCAATGTCCTCAAGGCTTGAGATGTGGAAACTGTTGCAGAATGGTAGTTGGTTCCCAAGTGGCATCTACTGGAGTTGTATCTTTCCATTGGACTAGCGCTTCCTTGATGGTTCTCTGACACAGGAGATGCTCACGCTGGTCCAAAACTGCTTCTGGCTGTAGCCAAATGGATCCTTCTTTAGCTAACTCAGGAAGGTTGGTTTGAATTTGGCACCTAGTTCCAATCACCTTCTTTAAGCATGAAACATGAAAAACATGATGTAGCTTCGAATGACTGGGTAGAGATAACTGATAGGTGACCTTCCCACATGCTTGAGAATTGTATAAGGACCATAAAATTTGGGTGCTAGCTTCTGAAAATGCTTGGCCTTGAGGGAAGTTTGCTTGTATGGTTGCAGTCACAGAAACACCTGATCCCCTTCTGTAAATTGATGTTCAGAGCGACCTTAATCTGCTTGTTGCTTCATGCAATTCTGTTCCATGACCAAGTTCTCTTTGAGGGTACGAAGAATATCCTCTTGAACTGTAAGTGTTTGGTCAACTGCCTATACCTTCGAGGTACCTAGTAAGTATGAGAGAACTAAAGGTGGCTTTTGTCCATATACCGCTTCAAAAGGAGTCATGTGTGTAGCTGTATGGTAGGAAGTGTTGTACCACCATTCAGCTAGGGGTAACCATTGAGAAAACTGATTTTTCCTTTCAGATGCAAAACACCTCAGATATGTTTCCAAACACTTGTTGACAACTTATGTTTGACCATCAGTCTGGGGATGATAAGATGTGCTGAGATGCAATTGGGTGCCCTATAGCTTGAACAGTTCTTGCCAAAAATATCTTGTGAAAGTTGGGCCATGATAAAAAACAATAGAGTGTGGCATGCCATGAAGCTTGAATACCTAGTCCATGAAAATTTGAGCCACCGTGGATGCAGTAAATGGGTGTTGAAGAGCACATAAATGAGCATACTTGGAAAGGTGATCCACAACCACCATTATGATTGATTTATTTCCCGATTTGGGTAAGCCGGTAATAAATTCCATAGAGATATCCTTCCAAATAACAGGTGGAATTGGAAGCAGTTGTAGTGTGCCCAGAGATTTGACAGTTTCTCCCTTACAGCGTTGACACACATCACATTCAGCGACAAAATTACGGATTTCCTCTTTCATACCATCCCAGAAAAAAAGAACGTATGACCCTGTCATAGGTTTTGGTGAACCCGGAGTGCCCCACTATGGGTGTAGCATGAAATTCATAAAGTATCGTGGATTTAAGCTTTGATTGTTTACTTAAACACAAACATCCTTTGTATCGAAGCTCATCTTGGAGCCAAGAGTACCCTGGGAGAGCTGGAGCATTGGTCTACAATTTTTGGATCAGATGCAAACTTTTGGGATCTTGTAGCCATTCCTGATGAAAAGCTTAGAGCCAATCAGGTACAATGAAGGAAAGAGAAGAAAAGGATCCTTCTTCTTCATATTTTCAGGACAGTGCATCCGCAACCACATTGCCTTTTCCTTTCTTGTAAATGATCTCATAATCATATCCAAAGAGCTTAGTCACTCATTTTTGTTGCTCCGGGGAGGAATTGCATTGTTCTAGAAAGTACTTGAGGCTTTAATAGTCTGTCTTAATTTGGAAATGTTTCCCCAAGAGATAAGGGCACCATAGATCAATGACATGCAAAATAGACAACATTTCCTTTTCATAGATAGGTTTGCCTAGATTTCTTTTAGATAGTTGCTTGTTGGTGAAGGCCAAAGGTCGACCCTCTTGCATAAGGACAACACTAATTCCTTTCCCTGAGGCATCACATTCCAATATAAATGTCTTTTTGAAATCAGGAAGGGCCAGAACCGGAGTGGTGCACATGGCCATATTCAAGGTTTGAAAAGCTTGAGCAACGGTTGGAGTCTAAGTGAAAGAGTTCTTTTTTAGGAGAGCAGTGAGAGGTGTTGCAATCTTTCCATAATTCTTAACAAACCTATGATAATACCTTGTTAAGCCCAGAAATCCATGCAAGCTTTTGAGAGTCTTTGGGTGTGGCCAGTCTTGCATAGCCTCAATCTTTTTCGGATCCACCCTGACGCCATCCTTGCAAACCAGATGACCCAAGTATTCTACTTCTGAGGTAACAAAAGCACATTTAGATTGTTTTAGGAAAATTTGGTGCTTAGAGAGTAGATGGAGAAATCAATCCACATGAGTAAGATGGTTTGTCTAGGTTTTGCTATAGATGAGGATATGATCAAATAAAACTAAGACAAAATGATGACGAAAGGGACGGAAGACATGATTCATGAGGTTTTGGAAGGTGGAGGGGGCATTACACAAGCCAAAGGGCATGACCAAAAACTCATAGTGGCCCTCATGAGTTCAAAAGGTCATCTTTGGAATGTCTGCCTCTTTCATACATATCTGGTGATAGCCTGAGCAAAGATCAAGTTTAGTAAAGAATTGGGTGCCACTCAATTCATCCAGGAGGTCATCAATGACATGAATGATAAATTTGTCTTTAATGGTCAGTATGTTGAGGGCACAGAAGTTAGGACACATTCTCCAAGAACCTTATTTCTTCAGGACAATGAATATAGGAGAAGAGTAAGGGCTTGTAATAGGGTGGATAATGCCTGCATTAAGGAGTTCCTAGACCATTTTCTCAATTTCATTTTTTTGTGAAAAGGGGTGGCGATACGGACAGATATTGGGAAGAAGGCTTCCGGGTACAAGGGGAATGGAATGATCATGAACATCGTGGGAAGGAGGGAGTCCTTTGGGAGTGGAAAATACCATTTGATGTTTAGAAAGGAGGGCTTGGAGGTCTTGCAACACCAGGGGTGTATCTGTTGCTTGTATGGCATGGAGTTGGGCAACGACACCAGAATGACCTTTTTTGAGCAGCTTTTCCATGCGATGGGAACTAATGACCTCAGGTGAACCAGAAATGATGCCTCAAAATTTATATTGGTGGCCTTCCTGGTCGAATTGCATGGTTAATTCCTTAAAATCCATGAGAATGGGACCCAAAGTCCTTAGCTAGTCTACACCCAACACAATGTCACAACCGCCCATGTCGATAGAAAACATATGGGATTTTAGGTGGTAGTCCCTGATTTGGAGATGAAAATTTTCACTGCGCCCTCCACATTTCATAGAACCACCATTGGCAATCATGATTTGGAACTTGTTGATGACATGGATTTAGCAATGAGTTTCTTGGGCAATGCGGCGATGAATAAAATTATGGGTGCTTCCACTATCAACCAGAATGATGACCTTCCGATGCTTGATGTAACTAATTAACTTGAGGGTTTGGGGAGTAGAGAAGCTAGTGAGAGAATTGGGGGAAATGACTGGTTCCACTTCGGGAGGGTCTGAGGGAGGGGTTATGTCAGTAATTTCAGGTGACTCAGACACAAGGGGAGTTTCAACATCCTCTTCTAAAATATCCTCAGAGATGGCCATAAAAAACTTTTGTTCCTTACACTTGTGGCCCGCGAAATATTTGTCATCACAATTATAACAAAGACCTTTGAGTTGGCATTCAACCATTTCATCCCTGGTCAATTTTTGGATCCTTAATGGGGCGGAGGGAGTAGTGGGATTTATGGGTTTAGGGTGAGGGATAAAGGAGGGTTTCCAGGTTTGAGAGGATACAACCTGTTGTGCTTCTTTATCTCTTTTAGTAGCCTCCACCCAACTCGAAGGTCAATCCATGAGGACATGGGATCGAATCTCATCCTTGAGGCCATTGATAAAACACTCTCGAAAGAAAGCATTAGTCATGCCCTTTGTTCGAAAAGCCAGGCGCTCAAAGGTAGCTATAAATTCTTCTACTATTCTTGATTGTTTCAACTTTGTCAAATGACCCAAATGGTTGGTGTCAATGTCAAAGCGTTCATAAAGATCAGTCACAAATTGGGTCCAAGAAATATACCCTTGATGGGAAGTTATTCTCCATTGCCACCATTGCCAACATTCTTGATCTAGATGGAGAACACCATATCGAAGTTTGGAGAAGTCATCTGTAATGTCGTATAAAGAGAAATAATGTTCCATTTGGGTTACCCAACCAATGGGGTCCAAGCCATCAAATTTAGTCACATCCACCCATGGAAGGCATAGGTCACATTGAAAGTGACGATGCTAAAAGTTATGGGAATGGGAGGAATGTTCACCTTGAATCTTTAGAGGTGCATCAGAGAAAGGGTCATCTGTAGGGATATTTAATTTGGTGCAGAGTGATGCAAAGACAGATTCAAGCTGGGTGGTCAGTTCTTGTTTGACTTCCTCCATTGAGGACTACATGGTTGTATTTATGGTTGTATTGATGGTTGTATCGATGGAGGCAACATTGGCATTGAGTTGTTTCACTTCTTTTTGGGTCTCGAGGAGACCAGATTGCAAGGTGTTGAAGAGAGCTTCCAGGTCTTGGCTACGGGTATGGGCCATGAGGATGGGTGAACTGAAAGGTGTAGTGATTTGGCAACCTGAACACATTTGTGCGGCAATAGATCTTGTCTCTTTTAATTTGTTTATGTTTATGTCCCTCAAGGGTTAGGTATTCAAGGGTTCTATAGACAAGGGTTTTCCCTATGCTATAGCTCTCTCATATACATGTGGGGTCCAAAAATAGTACTCGGCCCAATATCTCAGGGCACTAACTAAGGAGGATAGACCGTACCCTTAGCCGTACTACCCGACTACCCAGGTACTAGAGAGTATCTTCCCGAGTGATATTATCAGTGGAACTATAGCAATCAGGTGACCAATCAGTTTATCTAAAGAGGGCTTCAGGAAATCTAGGCCGATCCGTACACAGGTGTTGTCTGATGTGCTACCACTTGAAGGGGTACCAATAGGGGTTACAAGGGTGGCCAACAGATGTGCTCTTAAGAACCACTTGTATTTATTGCATGTATGAATCCCTCAACTGCAGATTTATGCATGTAATGGCATATCTCTATGGCTTAAAGAAGTTGGAATATGTCTCTACCCTGAAAAAAAATTTCCCACAATTTCTGCCAAGGAAAGTGCTCTGATACCACTTGTAATATACCAGATATAAAAATTATGCAGAACAGAAATAAAATGCTAGAAATGGCAGAATTACAGTAATATAACCGGCAAAATCTCCACAATAACCTATAAGTGATATAAGAACAACAATAGAAATAACACTTTGATTCAGAAAGCAATGTTCATGGGCCTCTTCGAGGGGGCAACCTCCAGTCGAGCAACACTCTGTTACAATAATCTCCAAGCTAGGGTTTCAGACCCTCGACTCTTATTTATACTAAATATGTATATCAAGAGAAGAATCTAGAGGAATATCCTTCTAGAAGTGGAATCTTCTATTAGGTCTTCTTACATCTTCCTTATTCTATTTTATTGAAAGGCCTTATTAATATTGACCTTTATTACATCTGAATATATTGCTCTACCTATATGCAGGTTAGGACCCTAACAGATTTTGTTGAAGATGTAGATGTCTTCATGGATCTGATGAAGTAGATGCATCATTGAGATGTCCAAACATATCAACTTTCTCTTCTTGTAATGAAAAATATCCAAATAAAGTTTGGATGAAATTTTGAAAACCGTGCGGCCGTTTTCGGAAAAACACTGAAATTTTGATTGATTTTAAAATGATCATAACTTCACTTCCCAGACTCTGTTTAGGACGATGTTTTTTTTGAAATTGGATATTTTCATGAGAGGAATTAAAATATCCAATTTGTTTCTGCAAATTTTTCTCAGAAAAGATCAGAATTGAGTCTGATGTGCGCAGCTCCCTTTTTGTCTCCTGAGATGCATGCATTGTGCATGGAAAAGTGTCTGCATGTGACCCCTGAGATGCATGCCATATATATTCCACATGAAATTTAGAAAATAAATATGAAATGGAGTGGACATAATTTTCAATTAATGGAGTACAAATTTGTGCAAATACTTTTGCAGAAGACTCTTCATAATAATAGGCTTGATCTTCTGATGGCTTCCCTTCTGGCTCTATCTGTTCAACCTCCTGCATGAAATCTTCACAATATTCTTTATTACTGAATAGAACCTCCAGTATGGTCCATAATTCATTTAGATTTTATTCTTGTGAGTCATCATATACTTGGTGGAGAATTTCTGGAGAGCTAAACAAGAAGATAAATCCTATGGCCATATCTTGTCTATTGAAAAATTCATTTTTCTCATCGGTGGAATCAGGATCTACTTCCGTTGCCATGGTTATTTGGTATAAGCCTCTACTTCTAAGAAGAATTAGAATATTCGACTTCCACTCCAAATAGTTATGAGGCATGAGAATTATTATCGGTGAGTAAAACATATACTCCATCTTTCCTGCATTCTTCAATCTTCAGTACCTACAAAAGTAATTTGGTATAGCTTTTACTTAGAAGTCTGTTGGCTCCGATACCATGTAAATGTTTTGAACCTGCATAGAATAAATATAGCTAAACAATAATACACACATTTTTAGAGAGAATTTGAGAAAGAATAAGAAGGAGAGAAAAGAATGAAAGAATTCTCATTAACCGTTTTCCACACTCAAAGAGTGAATAATTTACAATAGATATAGGATACATGAGTAATTAATGTGCCATAGTGGTGGTCTATAGTGATCTAGACACACACCAACAGTTATGGGAGTAAACTACCACCTAGTCTAGTCTCCTAGGCAGTTACGGGAGTGAATTGCCACCTAGATGAGTTAACTAGTCAACTAGTCTTCAGTTAACTGATTGAAATAGAGTGAAGTGAGGAGGAGATTAGGGAATCATGAGTAATACAGTAGTCTAGTAATTATCCCAAGGACAATGCACATTATTTGGTGATGATCTCAATGTTGCATGGTGAAAAAACCAATATAACATCTAGACTCCACTCAACTAGTCAAATTGAAGTGAAAACTGAAGAGAATATTCTCCCTAGAGGAATACTCTTCCTAAAATATAGGAGATTAAATAATATCTAATAAACAAGGAAAAACCTTTGGAAAAATAAATTACAGGTGTGTGAAGTAACTCCAACAGTTGGCACCTCAGTTTTGTGGACACTTTGAAATTCTGGACAGAATGGGACCTGTGGCATATAGACTAACACTTCCTCCCACAGTAAAAGCACATAATGTTTTCCATGTTTCATTATTCAAGAAATATGTACATGATTCTAATCATATAATTGAATGGTATGTGATCCAGGTGGAACCATAGGATGATTCCTGCTAGAACCACAATGCATACTAGATAAGAAAGAGATCCCACTCAGGAAAAGAACCATTGCCCAGGTCAAGGAGTTGTGGAAACACTTTGGTCCAGATGAGGCTACATGGGAATTGGAG
>JASDQU010739048.1:86786-98213 GCA_032191745.1 Picea mariana
ATAGTACTCGGCCCAATATCTCAGGGCACTAACTAAGGAGGATAGACCGTACCCTTAGCCGTACTACCCGACTACCCAGGTACTAGAGAGTATCTTCCCGAGTGTTGTTCTCAATGACACTATAGCAGTCCGACGGTCGATAGGTTTATCTAAAGAGATCTTCAGGAAATCTAGGCCGATCCATACACAGGTGTTGTCTCATGCGCTACCACTTGAAGGGGTACCAACATGGGTTACAAGGGTGGCCAACAGATGTGCGCTTAAGAACCACTTGTATTTCATGTGTGTATGAATCCCTTACCCATGGGTTTATGCGCGTAATGACAGATCTTTGTGGATTAAAGACGCCAGAATACGTCTCTACCCTGAAGAAAAAAATACCCACAATTTCTGCCAAGGAAAGTGCTCTGATACCACTTGCAATATACCAGATATATAAAATATGTTGAATAGAAATGAAATGCTAGAAATGGCAGAATAACAGTAAAATATCCAGCATAATCTCTACCATACATAGAAATGATATATGAAATAGCAATAGAAATAGCACTTTGACTCAGATAGCAATGTTCACAGGCCTCTTCGAGGGGGCAACCTCCAGTCGAGCAGCGCTCTGTTACAATAATCTCCAAGCTAGGGTTCACATACCCTCGCCCCTTATTTATACTAAATATGTCTATTAAGAGAGGCATCTAGAGGAAGATCCTTCTAGAAGTGGAAGCTTCTATTAGGTCTTCTTACATTCACCTTATTCTATTTTATTGAAAGGCCTTATTAATATTGACCTTTATTACATCTGAATACATTGATCTACCAATGTGCAGGTTAGGACCTTAACAAAACCCCTAAAGGTTATGAGTCGCCGATCCAGTTAGATCATGGCCATTGGTTCAAGAAGGATCTGAACCATTGATCTCTCAAGGGGAGACTTTGGCACTTTGCGGACCAGAAGAACAAAAGGGAGAGTCTTTTGAATCTCATACCAGAAATTGTGAAAAGGAGAATCGCGATTATATCTTAACCATCAATCAGGACGAGTGTGGACCGTCGATCCAGTGGTGTCAAGGGCTTTCATAGCTTTAGTCATCGGAAAATTAGGAGTGAATACTCCTCGAAAATTTCCGAAAGGAGGTTGCTGAAAGAATGAATTTCATTGATTAGGGGGTGATCTGGACCATTGAGTGTCCAAGAGAATCATTGGGGTTTTGGCAACCGAGATTTGAAAGAACGAGGAGTCGAGAGACATGGAGTACTGACTCATGAAATCGTGAAATGATCATGGTTTTCGATCGAGGAGGATGCAAGACCATCGGATCTAGTCTAGAGAAGGATATGGATTCAGGGTTTTGGGGATTTGAAAAGGAAAGGGAGGAGCACTGTATCGCGATCCCCCGAATCATGAAAGCTGAGGGATTCAGAGGAGTGGCCCTAGGTCATAGGGATGCGTCACATGGAGGGGGCTTAAGGGAGGATCCAAAGAGTCGTTCAACCCTTTTCGGGTTTCATCACTTTGAAGAATGAGGACTCGGGGAGAGATCGTATACTGAAGTCCCGAAAACTGAAATTCGATAGCACTTTTGGTGTCAGCAAATGGTCGCAAGGAAATGGTCACATGAGGCCGAGATAAAGGAAGAGTCGAGACCTCGTTAGCCCATTTTTGGGTTTTCGTACTCAAAGGAGTCAAGAGACTCGACAACAAGATTCAGAAAGTTGTGAAATGTGAAAAGCACCCTATGGGCTCAGCTAGTGGTCACAAGCGGTGGTCACGTGGAGGTGGGGCCTAGCCTTAGGGCTATTGCTCACACTGTTTTGAATAAGCATGCAGAGTTAGTCGTGAGTCTTTGCAGGACCTGTGAAAAGGGGGAAGAGGACCTGTGGATTCATTCAAGGTGTTCTAGTAGGATCCTAAAGAGCCATTTTTGGCTCAGGAGATAAATGATCCAGTGACCGGGAGGTCGCAGAACCCCAAAGGTGAGGGCGACTGCATCAAGTGGTATCAGAGCCTGAACATAATTGATTTTTGTAGGTCAAGACGATGAAGAGGATAGTATGATACCATCAAGTGGTATCAAAGCCACATTTTGTCTATATATTATAGGCAAAGGGAGGCAAAGTAGATAAAGAGAATACTTTGATACACAGCATCAAGTGGTATTAGAGATCAGAATTGGATTCTATAGGCAACGTAGGTGATCAGAAGGCAGAGCCTTGCTTATGAATAGTGGACAGAGGAAAGTGAAGGAGATGAATTGATATCATCAAGTGGTATCAGGAAGTGAAATTTATTTGTATGGGGCAGGTGAAGGAGGAGACAAAGCGTTGATACTCTATAGTGATTTTTTGCATATGTGCAACAGTCAAATATACGGTCGGTGGACTATAGGAAATGTTGGAAATGCTCTTAGTTGTAGAGTAACAACAACGGGTTTTCCAGGAGGGAAGAAAGAAGGTGAAATATGGCTACTAAAGGCCATGGACGTGGTCGAAGAGAAGACCATAAGTAGAAAAGAAATCCAGAGATGGATCTAGAGCTCAAGGATATAAGAGCGAGGATGGAGAATCTTGCATTTAAGATGCAACAAAGTGCAAGAGCACATTGGGTATATGAATGGCCCATGAAAACGAAGGTGAAGTGGCCAGTCAAGGAATTGTTTTCCATAAGACAATGAAGGTTGATGAGAAGATGGCTGAGGCATATTGAAAACCTCAGTGAACCAGAGAAGGGAGTGGTTCACACCTATGAACCAGAGACTGGGAATAATCTCAGCAATGAGGAGGAGGAAGAGAGATCAAGCAGAGATCTCAGAAACTGCCAAGTGGGTGGAGCTAAACTTTCAAATTGCTAGGTGGACAATGGAAAGAGACCAAGCAGAGGTCTCGCATACTGCCAGGAGGGTAGTGCTAAAGGTTCATATTGCTAAGTAGGAAACAAGATGATATCGTGTGATCTCATAGACTGCCATGTGGTTAGCGGAAAATTTCCAATTTTCCAGGTGGGAAAGGAGAAGGAGATGAGACTGTCTGAAAGTCTTGAGAGCTCATAAATGAGTTCATGTTAACAAGGAGCACTAATAGAGGAAGATTCATGTGGTTCAACAGATCATGTGAATGAAGATGATGACAAGCTAAAAAATTTCACCATCGAGGAGGAGGATTGAGAGTGTATTCTGATGATTGGGGGAATTTGGGCATTCTTGGAAAATAGTCCAGTAGAGGCTAATACAAGCGTTTCACATGAGGAGGTAGTGCAACAAGAATCTGAGAAGGAGGCCATGGAGACAAATTATTTTAATGTTAATTGTGTCTGTGATGCAGGTACAAAAGAGAAATGAAATCCATCAGAGACTGCCACGATGATAATGGAGTAGATATTAGAGGTTGCCCAAGGAGAATAAGATGAGCATTCAGAAGAATGGCTCAAAATTTTCATCCAAGATACTGAAACGAAGATGACTGTAGTGCCAGAGCCTGCAGCTGAAAGAGAAGCGAAGTACATAGATTTTGATGATCTATGTCAAGAATTTGAAGCCCTAGAGAGGAGGGTAGTTTTTCAAATCTTGCACATCCAAAAAGATAGGTTTGAGACAGATGGAGGAGCATACCAACCTGAGGAATGGTTGGAGGAAGATGAGAACGTATCAGTAGAAGAGGAAACCGAGAAGCAGATTGGTGATAGGACTGTAGAGCTGGAATCTGCAGCAGAGTGTCAACTCAATGCCACGATGGGAGATAAAGACAACATGGGGGATCAAGTAGATCTTCCCACTTATAAGGAGGAATAAATGTAGTTGGGAAGACTGCATAAGGAGAGCCGACAACTAGAGTAACTGGATGAGGTGATTGAGGAAATTAGGGAGCTGATGTTCAGATCATTAGAAGTAGTCAGTAGAGGGAAGTTGAATAGCAAGGAACTTGCAACTGTAGCAGGGAGGGAGAAATAGAAGCAGCAACAACATAGCTGGAAAGGAGAAAATGGATAGCTCCAAATGATGATTTGGGATCTAGGTGGATTTCAATGCTAGAGAAGAGTATCTCATGAGCAGGAGGTCATGTTTTTCCTAGCAGAGGATTATGATGCAGGAGAATTGCTCCAACTCAGCGACGAGCCAGCCAACAAGCACAATCAGTGCACATTCATGCAGGAGAGAGGCGCCAAACCCTCTCATTTTCAAATTTTAAATTTGAATTAAATGTTTGTAAGGATTTTAATGCTGAGTCATACCTTTGTATAGGTAGTGGTTGATTTGCAATTAAGGGTTGCTTGTAGCAGGCTCAGGTCTTAGTCAGGTAAGGGTAATGAAGTTAGGTGAAGAGGACGATCTCGTAGAGCCCCTCTTTTGTAATGAATTCTTTCTTCAGATTTAGGGGGAAGGATAGAGAGTCTGTGTGGGACTCGGGGAAGAGAAGAGGATAGGAGGGTTCGAGAATATAGGCCTTAGGAAGAAGAAGTTCTGAGAGAGAGAACTTGAGAGAAGCCCGAGACTTGTTAGATTCCATTTATTGTAAACATCTGTATAGACATTCAGATTTAATACAAAAGAAGTTTTTCTGCATAAGGTGTGTTTATGTGTTTACATATTTTCGTGAATAAATGTTGTAGATGTATGTTAAGTTTTGTTTACAGTAGGAAGATAGATTTCTTCTATGTTTGTTGAGTTGTTTAATTATTCTGGGTTGTTTAGGCTGTGCAAGCAGTGCATGATAGACCAGAAGAAGTTTTGTAGCTAGCGCAAGGAGTGTGCATTCTAAATCTCTCTGTTGAGGTCAAAGGAGAACGTGCCAGGTTGGAACACCAGAAGAAATTTACAGACTTGAGAGAAGTCTCAAGGTTGTTGAATACCTTGGAGATAACATTGTGTAGAGGAAGCACAGGGAGAAGATAGAACTACTGAAGGTTTCATAGAGCTCTGCCAAAGGGGCATTGAGTTGGTGCAAGGGTGTACAAGAAGAACTCTTTGTTGAGTTCGAAGACAACCATATTTACTGAACACTCTATGGGATATGTAAGTTGTACATTGAGAAAAGGAACAACAAGAGGGTGTGAAGTGTTTCTTTTCAAGAAATACTTCAGATGTAAGATTGATGAAATCTCAGCAGCACAAGGAGTGTGCAAGGGTGGATTTATTCTAAGTCTGGAAGCTCTTGAGGAATAGTGCCTTTACGCATGGAGCAATAGAATAAAGGAGAATAAGGTCAAGAAACCTTTTGAGGTTTCTGAGTTGACAAAGCTCAGGAGGGAAAGTGTTTTTATAACGCAGGTGAGGCTTAAAGTTGCAAGGCTCATAGGAGAAATCGAAGGCCGAGACCTTCGACAATTCAGAAATCTTCCAAGTCTAGGAGAAAGTGAAAGAACTCAGAAGGAGTAATAGCTACCATCGGATTGGTAGAAGCGGAGAATCTGGACCATCCAAATCCACATCCTGATTCCCAGAAGAAAAGAGTAGGTGGAAATCCCATATGCCATCAGATCTCACACAGAGGGTTGATAGTCACACGATCTGCGAGAGTAGTGTGAGCCTTAGCTCTCATTCCAAGGAGGTTTTTTGGCATTTCATTACTGGGAAATCCAAGGGGGGAGTCTCAATACTCACCTCTCAAAAGTCACAAAAGGAGATTTCGTGAAGGGATCCCGACCATCGATCACAAGGAGCTGTGAACCATCGGATCTAGAGGATGTGTGGCAGAATCTGGAAGCCATTGGAATTTTCGTCACCGGGAGTTTGGCGAGGAGGAGTTGTTGGAATTTCCCAAAAAAAAGGGAAGTCCCAAAAGAGAGAGGACCGTTCATCAAGGAGGACACATCGCGAGCGATCAAGGTTCGAAGAAAACCCCAAAAGGTAATGTTGTGTCGATCTAGTTAGATCGTGGTCATTGGTTCAAGAAGGATCTGGAATGTTGATCTCTGAGGGGGAGAGTTTGGCACTTTGTGGACTGGAAGAATGAAAGGGAGAGTATTTTGACTCTCATACTAGAAATCATGAAAAGGAAAATCTCGATCAGATACTAACCATCAATCAGGATGAGTGTGGACCATTGATCCAATGGGGTCGAGGTCTTTCGGAGCTTCAGTCACTAGGAAATTAGGAGTGAAGACTCCTCGAAAATTGCCAAAACGATATCACCGAAAGAATCAAGACCATTGATCAGGGGGTGATTTGGACCATTAATCGTTCAAAAGAAGCATCAGGTTTTTGGAAACCAGGATTTGAAAGAAGGAGGAGTTGGGAGACGTGGAGTCCTGACTCACGAAATCATGAAATGATCATGGTTGTTGATTGAAGAGGACGTAGGACCATCGGATCTAGTTTGGAGAAGGATCAGGATTCAGGGTTTTGGGGATTTGAAAAGGAAAGGGAGTAGCACTATATCACGATCCCTCAAATCACAAAAGCTGAAGGATTTGAAGGAGTGGCCCTAGGTCATAGGGATGGGTCACATGAAGGAGGCTTAAGGGAGGAGCCAAAGAGCCATTAGACCCTTTTCAGGTTTCGACACTTCGAAGAAAGAGGAGTTGGGGAGAGCTCGTATACAGAAGTCCCAAAAACTAAATGTCGATAGCAATTTTGGCGTCAGCACATGGTCACAGGAAAATGGTCACATGAGGTCAAGATAAAGGAAGAGTCGAGAGATTGTTATCTCATTTTTTCATTTCGGTACTCAAAGGAATCAAGAGACTTGACAGAAAGATTTGCAATGTCATGAAATGTGAAAAACACCCTATGGGCTTAGCCAATGGTCACAGGTGGTGGTCGCATGGAGGTGGGGCCTAGCCCAAGGGCTATCGCTCACACTGTTTTGAATTAGCATCTAGAGCGTGTAGAGTTAGTCATGGGTCTTTGCAGGACATGAGAAAAGGGGAAAGAGGACCTCTGGATTCATTCAAGGGGTTCCAACAGGAGCTCGAAGAGCCATTTTTTTCTGAGGAGAGAAATGATCCAGAGACCAGGAGGTCACATAACCCCGAAGGGGAGGGGGTCTGTAATATGCAACCATTTATCTTTTTCATTTTCAGCTATTATGTACCCACATGTTTTTGGGTTTATGTACTTATGTTTGTACTTGAAGGAGAGTTGAAGAGCTATGCACATGTATGTGACTTTGTATGTGTGTAAACAGTGAACTTGATGATAGTTTCACTATGAGTGACTCATGAATGTAACATGGTTCTGTATCATGAATGTCAACTTTTGGAATGTTAATGTGTTTCAAATTAGTCTCGACTTGTGTCGATGTTGTCTTGACGACTATGTTGTGTCGATCATGTTTTTTCGACGTATGTTTAGCCGATGGTGTTTGTTGGCTTGTAAGTTGATATTGAGTACACCAAGATGTAGGAAAATGACATGTACTTTGATGCAGTACAAGATGCGACAGTTATTGTTTGAATAGAAAAGGACTTAGTTAGCATCATTTTCAATCTTGGATAAAGTTTGTTTTCAAGATTGATGGTTTTCTAGGTTTGTGACAAGATGTCGTAGGAAAGTTTTTTGCAGCCGTTGTAGAGTGGATTGTGTTGATTCCAAAGAGGTCACAAGAGGGACTTGATTCTCAGTGGGAAGTCTAGCAGTCTTCCAAGCACAAAGAGAATAGTGGGTCAACAGCAGCCAGAGAACAGTGGTTGAGGGACATACCCAGTTGCAGTGCAAGGCATGTCAAGGTACCCAGGTGATTGCTAAAAAGACTTTTCAGGTAGAATCAGTTGATAGAACTTGGATGTCGAAGAGTATTGAAGCTCAGGTAGATAATCATCATCTTTTGTGGGTCCAAAATCCTTTCAGTGGGAAGTTGTGATCAGAATCTGGACCGAGGGTCAAAATTTAGCCCAAAAATAAAAGTGTTTGGAATCGCTTCAAAACAAATGGGTGTGTATCCCTCATCGGTACGAACCCAATGCACTTCGAACGGGTTCAAACAAAAATCAGATGAGCGAGATATCGCGTTCTGTTTGATTTTCCAAACAGGGAAAAAAATTGCTAACTGTACAGTTTGTACAGTCCGTACATGCTAACATGGCAGGGTACGGCTTCACAAGTGGAAGGTGACATGTCATATGATTTGGAAAGCTAACATGGCATGTTGATGGAAAAATTTTGTGCCTCGATGTGGCCCAGGCGTGGGTTTCCACATGGCAACATGGTTATGGTATGCTAAAATGTTATGGAGTCTATGTGGATCGAACCTCGGTCCTCCCCCACATGGTGGAGAGCCTTCACAAAGGACAACTACTAATGGACCACACATTAGTTCTTGTTAAATATATGTTTTCAAACCTATTTAACTTTGACTGTCTTGCTTTTTGGGTGCAGGTGTGCGCTGGGGCTTAGCCCCAACCCTCGGTTGTGTGCCTTATCCATGTGACCTCATCTACGTGCAATTCACACAATAATTCTAAACACATTTTCAGATGGTTAAAACCATTTGCACCCGCCACTTGTCAAGTCGAAAAGAAACCTTGTAACAGAGACCCTTAACTTGCGTTGGGACATGACCATATGGCCCCCATGCGCCTAACACCTCCACCTTTTGAGGGATCTAATTCCGCTAACAGTGTGAAAATTTGGCACATTTTTTGGAGATGCACGCGTGTACTAGGTTTAGGCACGAGAAATGCCCAAAATCCAAGTTACTCACATAGGAGGTGCAAATTGGCGAACCAAAGACAACAAGCTTGAAGGAGGAAAATGGTAGGAGGCCTATGTTCTTCATTTTTTGGCCAAATGAGGTGCCGAAAAAAACCATCTAGGGGTTTTTGGTTGTTTTTAATCCATTGGCACAGTTTTCAAAGGCATTTGTAGGTTTTCATACATTGTAGTTTCAGAGAGGTCCAGGGAGCTTAGGGCCACCATTGAAGGAAGCCATGCCCAGGGGAGCCAAATTTCATTTTAAGTGACTGAATAGTCATTATTGACTAATTGAGATGCTCTAAACTCATTGGGATAGGTTTCAGAGGCATTTGAGGAATTTTACAGGTGTTATTCCAATAGAAGGTCATGCCCATATGAGCCATGGTTTGTTTCAGAGTTCTAATAGTCATTTTGGGCGTTTTTGTGTATTATGAACCCAATGACACAGTTAGTAAATCCATTGGAGATGATCATAATCTTGTAAAACAATCTTTGACAAACTAATCCAGGAGAGCCTAGTCCATTGATTGAGGCTCAAGGAGATATAGCCTAGTTAGGGGTGAACTACTTTATCATGTTGTCATTGTTGTGAGTTTTTGTTGGTTATTATTTGTTGCACTTTATGTTGTTGATGTATTCTTTAAACAATACATTTAACCTTTCAATAACCTCACACATTAACACATAAAAGAAGTCTAAACCTGACACATAAATCCTCTTGCACAACTAAGACATTGAGCAAGGTCCTGAAATTTATTTTAATGGAGTAGAGGGTGATTGCATAGAAAAACATGTCAACCACCTATTTTCAGATCAGGTGGTATCAGAGCATAGTTTTTCTCATGTGATTGTCATTGATAGCTAGAGAATTAGTTGTTCGTATTATTGTGCAAGTTTTGTGTTGAAGTTTGATATCTTGCAAGGATGGAGGAAGCTTCAAATAGTGAAAGTTCTCATACATCTTCATTATCCAAGTTCTTTGACAAATATATGTTGAATTCATTTGCAACCATGAGAGATATGTTGCAAGAGATGTTGGAAGATAGGAAGGAGAGAACTTTCCTTCAAGAGGAGTTAATGGTCATGAAGGAGGAGAAGCACTAGCTTCTTGAAAAGTTGCATGAGATGGAGACTCATCTCTATGAGGCAAAGGAAACCCTTACCAAGTACATGCATGAACATGGGGTATGTAATGCTAGTTTTTATTCAAATTCCTCTCAAGATGAATGCTTTGGTGTTTTCGAAAATCATACAAGAGAAATAGGGTCCAAGTTATTGTTAAAAATGGGCTATGAAGGTATAGGTCTAGGAAAGCATGAACAAGGAATTATTGAGCCTATTGTTGTTGAGGAGAGGCCCAATTATAGAGGTCTTGGATATGAATAGAAAGATGGATCATATTCCAAAGTTGAGGAGACAAGGGAAATAGTTCCAAGAACAACTTTTGTTGCAAGGTCAATCACTCAAGCATTGAAAGTGTGTGTTCAAGATGAATGCAAAAGTGAGAAACAAGAGAGTTGTGACAGCCATGAGGAAAAGAACACTGTTGTTGGTCTTCAAAGGAGAGCTGGTAACTCTTCAAATTCACCTCCTCAAGAAGGTGATAAAGGTGAATGTTCAAGAACTTTTGTTGCAAGTTCAATCCATCAAGCATGCAAAGTGTGTTCAAGATGAATGCAAATTTGTGAAACAATAGAGTCATGACATCCACGAGGACAAGAACACTATTGTTGGTCTTCAAAGGAGAGCTGGTAACTCCTCAAATAGGCGATAAAGGTGAATGTTCAAGGTATATTTCTGCTTGTAATTCGGTTGCTTTTGATTATGTTAAGCATGGTAAAATTGCATGTAAAAATGGAAGAAAAATTCCATGTACATATTGTGGCTTATATAACCATCATGTTTCAAGATGTTGGAAAAGATTGACCACATTCATGAAACTTTCCAAGAAAAGGAAACTTGAAAAGAGGATGCAAAAGATTTGCACTCACTGCCAGAAGAGAGGTCATCTCATTGACCAATGTTGGACATTGCATCCAACCACTCATTCACAACACAAGAATCATATGGATGAAGATATTGGAAAGGATGGAAGAGGAGATTTCATCATAAATGTGAGTCAAGATGATTCACAAGAAGAGGATTTTCAGCAGAAAAATTCACTATTGAATTGGCTTGGTAAGAAATGGTTAGATTTCTTGAACAAGATAGGCTTGCATTTCTTTATTTGTAGATGCACTTTTCAACCTTATGTATGATTTTCTGTTGAAAGTTTGAAAAGTTGTAACAATTTCTCATAACTTGTATGATGCAAGTTTGCATGTGAATGAAATTCTATTGAAGGCATTCTTGTTGTTACACAACTGCGCCATGAGGATGTAAAAGATGGGTATGATACTCACTTATTGCATCCATTTATCTTTTTGATTTTCAGCTCTTATGTACCCACATGTTTTTGGGTTTATGTAATTATGTTTTTACTTGAAGGAGATTTGAAGAGGTATGCACATGCATGTGATTTTGTATATGTGTAAATAGTGAACTTGATGATAGTTTCACTATGAGTGACTCAAGAATGTAACATGGTTGTGTATCATGAATGTAGACTTTTGGAATGTCGATGTGTTTCAAATGAGTTTCAACTTGTGTTGATGTTGTCTTTACAACTATGTTGTGTTGATCATGTTTTTCGACATATGTTTAGTCGATGGTGTTTGTCGGCTTGTAAGTCAATATTGAGTAGACCAAGATGCAGGAAAATTCCATGTACTTTGATGAAGTAAAAGATGCGACAATTATTTCT
>JASDQU010739048.1:98387-112136 GCA_032191745.1 Picea mariana
AAGGCTAGTAGTCTTCCAAGAACAAAGAGAACAATGGGTCAACAACAACCAGAGAACAATGGTTGAGGGACATAACCAGTTGCAGTGCAAGGCATGTCAAGGTACCCAGGTGATTGTCAAAAAGATTTTTCAAGTATAATCCGTTGATTGAGCATGGAAGTAGAAGACTATTGAAACTCAAGAAGATAATCATCAGCTTTTGTGGGTCCAAAATCCTTTTAGTGGGAAGGTGTGATTAGAATCTGGACCAGGGGTCAAAATTTAGCCCAAAAATGAAAGTGTTTGGAATCGATTCAAAACAAAAAGGTGTGTATCCCTCGTTGTCATGAACCCGAGGCACTTAAAGGGTTCAAACAGACATCGGATGAGCGATATATCACGTTCTATTCGATTTTCCAAACAAGCAAAAAAATTGTTGATTGTATAGTCCGTAAATGCTGATGTGATAGGGTATTGCCTCACACATGGCAGGTGACATGTCAAATGATTTGGCAAGATGACGTGGAAAGTGTGTTGACTTGGCAGACATGTGGGCCAATGACATTTTGACACGTGGCATGTTGATAGAAAAATTCTTTGGTGCCATGTGGCCCAGGCGTGAGCTGCCACGTGGAACCTTGGTTATGGTATGTTAAAATGTTATGGAGTCCATGGGGATCGAACCCCGAACCTCCGCCCCATGGAGAGTCAAAGCTAATTAAGTTTGATTTTGTTGGTTTTTTGGCTCGGGTTTGAGTTGGGGCTTATCCCCAACCCTCGATTGTGCACCTTATCCATGTGACCTCATTTACATGCAATTCGCGTGGGAATTCTAAACGCATTTTCAAACGATTAAAACCATTTGCACCTCCCACTTGTGAACCATACAAGCAACCTTGTAACGGAGCCCTAATCTTTATGCCAAATTCTAGCCCATTCCCTGTCAGTTGATATAGTTTCACCAAAGTGATGAAAGAATTCCAAGGAAGATGTCTCCAAAGTCTTATATGTATGAAAAATAACAACCATCCAAAAGTTAAAAAATACAATAAATAAACCTATGATAACAACTTGTGATTTGGAATACAAAAATTGAAAACAACAAACCTTAAAAGTAGAATATCATACAAAGCAATAGATAGACTTGCAATTTATGGATAATACTTTTTTTGGAAGATACCATTGTTATGCCCAATCCAAGGATTTATTTGGTAGTCAAGTTATAAAGTCTCCAATTTGGGAATTAATAAAAATCGATGATGCATTTGTTCCTACGGTCTATCATTTGTCATCATGGCTTCAAGGATAGCCTCATCCAAAGGAAGTTAAGCATCTAATAAATTGAGTGAATTGGGAGGATTGACGACCTATATGGGTTATATGAACTAATCATATTTCATATAATTATAGAGATTATGCTCATATCTAGCATATTACATCAAAAAAAAATGACAAGTAGTAGGGCACAAGGACCACAAATACTGAAATTGAAATCAAGAGAAAAATATGAATTGGTCAGATAAATAAGGTGAAGAAAGAGTTTCAATTCTGTCAATACACAAAATACTTGATCAATTACTAGAACCATTTCCTGAGAAGGAAAATATGAGTGTAAATATACCTTCTTAGAAGTAATTGAACATTGTGGATATGGTGGCACATAATTCATCAGTGGCAGGTTAGATTCCACTTGAATACTAGGAACACACAAAGGGTTATCCTCATCTAAAGTGGAATTATGATGGTGATTATCATATGTAATTTGATCAATAGTGTCAATGATTATATTATGAGGAAAATGCATTACCTAGAAGGGAAATGCATCACTAGGAAGAGTGTAGAAATGACAACATTCAAAGAATATACATTATCACACCCAAGGAGCATATTGAGGACCAATGGTCCATCCACCACTACCATATCTATTAGGAAATTATTCCCTCCTACCATGATAGGAAACTGAGGAAGAATCCCCAAACATTCAATAGGGTTTCTATTAAAATCCAACAATTGAATAGTAGCTAACACAAGCATGGGAGAACCTAAATCATTCCAAGCCAAGGAGGATAAAAGTTTTATGAAGGCTCCTTCATCAACTATACATTAGAAAATGTTTTTTAATTATCTTCAAACCTTATTTGGAAATGTGTAGAATAAGGAAGGAAAGGATCAACTATATTATTTCAATCAAAGAAAAACATCCTCAAACTTGGAGGGAGCATGCTCAAAGTGAATGGACTTCCCCCTTGTTCCAAAGGTTTTGAACTAGAAATGAAGAAAGCATGGTAAATAGACACATGAGTCCCCAAAATAAGAGTGTTATTGGAAACATGTTACCTTAGCTCAACCACTTCATCAACCACTCATTGAATAGGTTGTTGGGAAACCAAAGGTTGTTTAGAAGTAGGAGGAACTTGAAATAGGGACCACACACTTTGTACCTATGAAATAGAAGGGCACAGATGAGTAATGTGATATCCATTTAAAATTTTACAAGGGAACTTATGCTTTCATAATATTCATATATATTTCTCAACAATAAGAATGCCCCTAGAATGAATTGCATTGGCTAGTGATTTTCCCCAATAATGACTCATATTTTTTGGTTTTTAATCACCAATATGACTTATAGTGACTAGATTCAAGTCTCCAATATGAATTGAAGTGATTGGATTCTTTCTCCCAATGTGATTTTTAGTGGTTGGTTTCTTGCCCCCAACATGAATTGTAGTGGTTAGTGACTTGTCTCCAACATGAGTTGTGTGGGTTGGATTATTACTCCCAACATGAATTTCATTGATCGATTTATTTACCCTAGCATGAATCACATTGACTAGTTTCCTACCTCCAGTATGACTTGGAGTGATTGTATCATTTCCTCCAACATGAATTGTAGCTTTTGGTTGCACATCTCCAACATGACTTGTAGAAGTTGGTGACTTTTCCCATTATCTTTTCTTCTTCTTCTTCTTATTATTACTCTTTCTATTATGTTTATAATTTTGGTTACTAGTAACTATATTTTCCCTACATGAGGTACAAGGAACATTAGATTTCAATAACAAAAAGGTAAATAATCCACATAAATTTGATTCCCTTAACACAAGGTGCTTATTTGAGAATCCTTGGGATAATTTGGAACATTTAGCATGGAAAAATGTTGATGCTTGAATTCATCAGGACTTAAACAACAACCTCATGAGGATATGAATCTCCCTACATTTTTAAAGAGGTGGTACTCCTCTTTGGCTAAAAGATATATCTTTAATATCTTGGATTAGGAGAGTGCTAGACAACAAACCTTAGATCTTTATTGCTTGAGATTATGAAATAAAATGGTTCTTCAATAACCTAATCTGATCTTTGTATGCAACAAGATGTACTTAAACATTTGAAAATATTGAAGGAGGGATTTGTTGGCAACAAGTATATAATTATCATTTTTATAAGCTACCTACACAGGGTCTATGAAATTTTACTACTCTTCATAAGCGTTTCTCTAAACAACAGTTGTAAATCATTGCATTTTACCTGTCATCTATTCATGCTTCATTTTCATGATTGAAAGAATGAAACTCCCAATTATCGTTATCATTCTGTTATAAAATTTCATTCAAAGCATATCATTTATTACAGAATTGTGATTTCTTTCTATGAGTATGTTGCTCTCATTTTTTATGATCTTTTCGATTCTAAGAGTGCCTAAGAAACATATGGTTGTTTGAACGAAAGACCCCCATCAATTGGTATTCGATTTTTTTATCAATTTTGGTTTGATGTTTGACCATATTTCTTTCATGAAACCTTTGGCTATTCAATTTTTGTAAACCACCTATCTTTGCAATCAGACTTTGATGTGCACACTTTGTTTTCAAGTACTCTATGTACCCAATGCCAAGGTGGAATATGAAGTGAAACATGCCATTACTCCTTAGCATGGTCTCGGGCTTCACAAATTTTCTCACACGCATTGTGATTAACACCTCTGCCCACCATTTGAATCATCACAGCTTTTATTGATGAGGCTCAGGGCTATGGCTTTGTTGCATTTTTACAAACCCTACCTATTTGTTCTGTGTTAATTGCCCATTCATTCGGCATGGCTCTAGTGGTAAGGGTCAAACTGAATGGCATCCAGACCCTGTTCTCATATGATAACGCTAGGAAAGATTTGGAAAGGAATAGTTGGCATTTGTTCTTAAAAAAATTTCAGGGTTTTAACCTTCAGGTTGCCCAAGAGTTTGACTTAACCTTTGATGGTTGTAGGGAAAATATCGGTGATGTCCAGTTAGAAGTAACAAAAGATCTCTTAAGCCAAGCCATGGGATTGCCAGTAGTTGGGCAAAAATGGTTCAAGAATGAGAAAGTGGAGGAGGTCCCTTGGACGTTACTATTTACCTCACGAAAAATAACCAGCTGTGATCGAGGTATGCCTATTTCATTCTTGAAACCTAGGTGGCATGATTTACTTGCTTTAATGAAGCAATTCATCACATGTGAAGGATGATTCAGAATTGTTTTCCTATATCATCTACGCCTCCTTTTGAGTTTAATTTTTTTTTCGTTGAATATGCCTTACTACCTGCTCATAAGTCTGTATACAATAGGTAAAAAATTTAGGAAACCGAGGTTATATTTGAGTTTATTTCATCATGGGATAGTTAAAATCATCCTCATGAACTAGTTGCAGTCACAAAATGATTTTTGGGATGCGTTCACTTCACAAAATGGTTTTGGTAACCATGAGTTGGGACAGGTAGATAAGTCGTTCATTGTAGAAACCCTTGTGAACCCTACAACTTCTTCTCCACCATCTCAGGCCTGTGATTTTTCCCCTAATAACGAACCCTTGACCTATCCTAATGTCATTCAACAGGACAATTGACCGGTTACACATCCAAATAATTGCACTAAAAATGTTAAGAAACCTACACGAAGGAAGCTAAAAGGCAGTGTTGATGTCAATTTCAAGAACAAAAGGGCTGGTCATTTAATTTCTCAGTGTGATTGAAATAAAATGAAACCCCGTGCAGACACAATCAACATGATTGAAGTGAGCAAAGATTCAGACTCAGAAATTGAAAAATTCCCATAAGAGGACCCCATGTCATTCGGGCTATACCCTGATCGACCCTATGACTATGTTAACATCTGCCTCCTTGTCTAAAGGACAACCTAGAATTTCCTGGCATCCAACTTTGTGATAAGCCTACCATTCGCATGGAGGATTCTCAGACCCATAATGTTGTTAGTGCTAATGCAAATCCCTTACAGTCACAGTGTGATGAGTGTCGATCGTGGATCGACAGGTACTATACTGATGTTCCACTTCTACAGTCACGACTCAAGTCTTTAAGAGACCAAATTGATATGTTGACAAAGGAAAACAACAGACTTGAATCCATTATCCAAGGGAAGGAGAAACACTTGAAAACTACAGGTCATGTCATTTTACAAAATGTAGAAGCAACAACAGCTATCGTTAATTCCAAAATTTCTTGATACGTTTTGATTCCATGATTTGAGGTATGATATTTTTAATATTTAGCATGATTGTGTCACTCTTAAGTTAGGATATTCAATTTTATTGAATAAACCATTTTTCTTATTAAGATTAGTCCGTTTTGTTTATTTAATAAAATATGATTGCATTTTCTATTATAACTAGCTACAAAATCGCAAGATTCTGTAGCTAGTTAAGAAAATTCGAATTGTTTGATTTGATTATTGAAAACATATCTGAAATATTCTCATTTTCATTTGTTTTTAGGATGATTAAGGAGCCCATGATTTCCAAGAAGATATGAGGCACTTTTTGAGATTTTCCAGCCATATCAACTTTGTATTTTGAGTAAACAGATTAGACTGTTGGTAGTTTTTGATATTTAGTGAAATCAGGGTGGTTGCATCCCCCATTATTTTTTGAAACCAACTTGATCTTATCAACATGAAACAATTATGTTTCCTGAAACCTATACAAACATATTATTTTGTAAACATTGGATGATCTCAGCTTGGGGCAAGAGTATGGGTGTTTTTATCACAAACTTGAATGGAATATGATGCACATTATAGCTTTAGCTTTTCTGTATGATGTTTTTATTCAAGTTATGTTTATTTCAATTTGATAATAGATTATGATTGCTTTTGTCGGCATAGTTTATTGTGAGATGATATCATTTGATTTATATATGTTGTCCATATCTCGTGTTTCAGAACAAAACACACAGTGATCATCTATCCAATTTAAATTAGTAGATTCATCTCTAATTTATATTAAATGTCTACATGCAAGTGCTTATAGAAAGATTTATCTCATCGTAGCAATTTGCAAATCATATGATTACTGTAACTGTATCTATTCAATGTTTTGTTGTTATAATTCAATCTCCAGCATTATTGTTCCTCATTTATTAGGGGCAATCCTAAGATCTATAGCAAGTTTACTTCATAGCAGACACAATCAACATGATTGAAGTGAGCGAAGATTCAGACTCAGAAATTGAAAAATTCCTGGCTGAAAAGGACCATGTGTCATTCAGGCTATACACTGACTGACCCAATGACTATGTTAACAATCTGCCTCCTTGTCTGAAGGACAACCCATAATTTCCTAACATCCAACTCTGTGATAAGCCTACCATTCGCATGGAGGATTCTCCAACCCATAATGTTGTTAGTTCTAATGAAAATCCCTTACAGTCACAGTGTGATGAGTGTCGATCATGGATCGATAGGTACTATACTGATGTTCCACTGCTACAGTCACGACTCAAGTCTTTAAGAGACCAACTTGATATGTTGACAAATGAAAACAACAGACTTGAATCCATTATCCAAGGGAAGGAGAAATGCTTGAAAACTACAGGTCATGTCATTTTTAGAAATGTAGAAGCAACAACAACTATCATTAATTCCAAAATTTCTTGATACGTTTTGATTCCATGATTTGAGGTATGATATTTTTAATATTTAGCATGATTGTGTCACTCTTAAGTTAGGATATTCGATTTTACTGAATAAACCATTTTTCTTATTCAAATTAGTTTGTTTTGTTTATTTAATAAAATATGATTGCATTTGCTATTATAACTAGCTACAAAATTGCAAGATTCTGTAGCCAGTTAAGAAAATTCAAATTGTTTGATTTGATTATTGAAAACATATCTGAAATCTTCTCATTTTCATTTGTTTTCAGGATGATTAAGGAGCCCATGATTTCCAAGAATATATGAGGCACTTTTTGAGATTTCCCAGCCATATCAACTTTGTATTTTGAGTAAACAGATTAGACTGTTGGTAGTTTTTGATATTTAGTGAAATCAGGGTGGTTTCATCCCCCATTATTTTTTGAAACCAACTTGATCTTATCAACAAGAAATAGTTATGTTTCCTGAAACCTATATAAACATATTATTTTGTAAACATTGGATGATCTCATCCGGGGAAAGAGTATGGGCGTTTTTATCACAGACTTGAATGGAATATGATGCACATTACAACTTTAGTTTTTCTGTATGATGTTTTTATTCAAGTTATGTTTATTTCAATTTGATAATAGACTATGATTGCTTTTGTCAGCATAGTTTATTGCGAGTTGATATCATTCGATTTATATATGTTTTTCATATCTCGTGTTTCAGAACAAAACACACAGTGATCATCTATCCAATTTAAATTAGTAGATTCATCTCTAATTTATATTGAATGTCTACATGCAAGTACTTACAGGAAGATTTATCTCGTCGTAGCAATTTGAAAATCATATGATTATTGTAACTGTATCTATTCAATGTTCTGTTGTTACAATTCAATCTCCAGCATTGTCGTTCCTCATTTATTAGGGGCAGTCCCAAGATCTGTAGCAGGTTTACTTCATTAGATAAAGGTGGTAGAAGTTTTCTCTATATAAAACATTTTCTGCTATCTATTATTTTATTTTTAATTAGGAAGTTTAATGTGTAATGTCATGAATGTATACATTTAAGAAAACAAAACCAAAAAAAAATTAGATAGTGTTTTTACTTGCTTTATTATTATCCCTAAAAGTAATCAATCCACATTTGATTTTTATGAGTTTAGATTAAAACTTGTGTTTTCATACAATATTCAATTTGTACATATATATTTACTTAGATGCACTTATAGATTTTAGTGATTGTTATTAATTAGGTTATTGTTTTCCTTTTAGTTGCTTTTTCGTTTTCTTTAGGAATTAGATCGGCCAACGGATCTGTTAAACCCGTCGGAGTGAATTAATCCAAACGGCTTGGGTTAATTAGACAACCCCGAAACGGATTCACTCCTCAAGTTGACGAGCGGTCAATTTCTCCCGTCAACAGGATTCAACATCATAATTGATTTGGGATCAACATCACACACACAATATTCTTAATCATATATAAATACATCCATGTCATTTTCATGAAACATAGGTGATAATAATTTGATCATCTCAAATAATTTTAAAATAGTACCGCTATCAAGACCAAAAGAGAATTTGATAGATCAATCCCAAATATATCATACATAAGACTCAAATTTAAAATATACAATCAAGATCAACCCCAAAACATTTATTTGTGGATTTTATTCATGAAAAATGTTCTTCATTTAAAAATCTTTGGCAGTCATGTATATGGTTGTAAATACTCCATGATCATACACAAATATTTTGTAGAAGAATACAAGAATAACACTCAAGAAGTGATCCTTGTGCGCAATATAGAGATTCAAGAATAAAGATACGAGGAATGGTGTAAAATAAGAAAAAGAGTGAAGAATATGGATATTTATTTCCCTTGATCAGAAGCTTGGTTGTACATTCATGGCTATGCTTTCTTCTTCCTATTATATTCTACCATTCCCCTTTGACAATTATGATTATTGGAACCTTTGATGAAGCCTCTCTTCTCTTTTTAATATGAGATTTTATAACTACTTGAGTAGTTAGGGTTTCTCCCTTTTACAAATGCTCGTACAAGTTTCTTATTTAAAAACTACATTTAATTAATTCCTCATGAAGTCCTTGTTATCACACAATTGGCACTTTGATAATAGGAAAGGTTTAAGGAGGATCAAATTGGCATAACTAGAGACTAATCCTATCACTGTCGCCTCAATAGGATGTCTCTTTCTATTTAGGGTTGTAGGCCCAAGGGAGATGTCCCCGGTGACCAAGGGATTTGAGAAGGAAAGGTCAAAATGGATAGATAAAGATCCCCTTTCACAAGTCACCACTGATCAGAAATTCTGGTTTTATAACCAATAAGGAGATAAAATATCAGAAGTGTACCTTCCAGGAACAAAGAAACAAGACAACTATATATTTGCAAGTACACTTGCCATTAATACTTCATAAAACCTAGAAGTTTTTCAAATAAATAAAATGGATGATATGAATGTGAAGTAAACAAAAATTTATAGCAGCAAATATATATAGCAATAGCTTCACAATTATGCCTCAATAAAGCTTCAATAATGAACAAAAATGATAACATAAACTTTGCAAAATGCTAGTATATGTCAGAAGCAAAGAAGGCAATGTAAAATAAGCTATAACACTTGATTTTATATGATTTTAATTCTGCAACATATGGCTGTATATTATGTTAGTAAAAGAAACAACAAAGTTAGTAAGTTAGTCTATTTTAGTGTTAGAAGTAGTTAGTAAATTGCTTAAGGTGTAGGTTTTGATAGTTGTTTTGATCAAAATACTAAAAGGAGGTCTTAGACTAGTTCTTTCTTAAAGAAAATGGAGTCAAAAGTGCAGCAATAAATGTTGATGATAAATGATAATGCAATAGTTAAAGACAAGAGAGGTTGATGGGTTGGAGTGTTGGTAACCCAAGGCTCCGATTATCAAACCCTAAGGGGAAACTAGCTACTAAGGTGTAGGTAACCCTAGGCCTTAGTAGATTTCCTCCATCTCTAACTCAAGGATGAAGCAAAAAAGGCTATGATGAAGCAATTAATGCTAGGGTGTTCCAATGACAAGGCCTATAACAAAGATTCAAGGAAAATCTACTTCTTGGCACAATCTAGTAGGTGGATAGCAAATTAAAACAAGGACAATAGCATGTGCTTGATTTCCTAGAGTTTAGGCTAGCAATTTCAAAAGCTTTAGCAAAATGCAAAGTAAATTTTTCCATAAATATGAAAAAACAAGTTTTGAATTTTATAAATTTTATAAATTTTCCATAAATATGAAAAAACAAGTTTTGAATTTTTAATAAGCCACGATATTACATATTTAACTACTTTAACAAAATATGTATTTATGTAAAATTAAATGAAGAATAAAATATTTACTATTTAAATGATATTGTTTCCTAAATTTGAAATCACATACATATTTAACTACTTTAATCAAATAAGAATTTATATTTATGTAATTATTTTAATAAAATAAGCATTTATATTTATGTAAAATTAGATAACTTATTTATAAAATAAGCGTTATCTCCAATGAACTTATTGCTACATTAAATATATACAAAGTAAAAGTATTGGTTCTAGAAGGCGAGTTGAAGAAATAGAGGGCTCATATGGAAGATGAATTTAGAGAGAAGTCGAGTGAGAAAGATCAACTACATAAAGTTGAACTGGAGGACCTAAATAAGGAACAACTATAGGATATTCGAAGGATGCAAATAGAGAGTGAAGAAAATCACTATATCTGAGTAGTGGAGACTAGATATTAAAGAATATGAATCAAAAGTGAAAAATCTCAAGGCTCAATTCAATGAGAGTAACAAGTCGATAATTCTCCTAGAAGTTTTGAAGATATAATCTTTGATAGAAAATGAAGATCCGAGGAAAGCTCAGAGGAATGTTTTTACTAAATTGGATGAAATTTGACAATGTCATTGTCGATTAACGAAGTTGTATGATTAGGTGGAGGAACAATTAGATAAAAGGAAAGCTTCCCACAATGTCGTTGATGAGGTTGTTGACTGAGATAGAAAATATGCATATACCCCTTCAAATATCCCAAGGTTCGATGATAAGCAAGAGGGTAAAACCCAAGTGTTGCTAGATACATGGAAGGACTCTTATGAATAAATTGAAGAAACAATAAGAATAACCACCATATCATGTTTCAGGATATGGAACTTCGTTGATGACATTTTGGAGTAGTTAGGTATGACAACAATGGATGAATTGAAACATGCATTTCCCATCAAACTATGAATTTTAGAGGTAGAGCGGAGTCGAGATGACTACAAACAAGAAATTACTCAGCTCGATGAAGTAAGTAGAGAGGTTCTTAACATTTTCCTGCTAAAACCAATAAAACTAGGCATTCTCTACGATGCCTACATTCAGAGGCTGCATAAGGATTTTAAATGAGATGTTTCTAAGAAAAGTTATGATGGATAATTACAGATAGAAATAATGAAATTGGATCAGTTCAAAGAACTCTCCAAGGGTCATGATTTATGGACCACTTGTAGAAGGGGTTTAATTATTGAAGCGTCTTCATAAATGTTGTAAATGGTTATAGTAGCATCCTCCTATATTGTAATATAAAGGGATATTTGAAATATAGTAATAGATGAAAAATGTAGAACATAATGATTGTAACTGCAACATGAGAAATTACAGAAGTCGAAAGACCTATCTCATTCTATAAAAAAAAGTTATTCATAAAAAATGGGGACTTTTGGCCTAGAAGTGATTGTAATAATTTTATTGCATGAAATAAAGGACATAAGGACTATATTGTGGCCATGAATGGTATTTTATTGTTATATGGGATTTTTCTTCATTTCTAGTTGATGTTCATTAGTTATATGAATGATAATACATGTGAATGTTTTCATGTGTATATGGTTTAATAGAACTAATGATTTCATGGTTGTTGTCGATGCAGTGGCAATGTATCATATTTATAAATAACATTTTATACACTATCTCCATTTCATTGTTTATTTCACAAATCGATGATAGTGTGAATTCTTTCCATTGTTATTTTTATGTTGTATCAAATTTTTCTAGAATAACTTCTGATCAGGATAAGTTAGATTGATTGTTAGATCAAGTAGGATAGATTTTTATTTCATTAAGAATATTTAGAATTAGAATAGTTGTTAGAGTAGATTTGATTTTATCATTTCCACTTAAGCAATTCAGTGGTAGTCATGCCCACATACTGGTCAGAGTTTTCTATCTCAAATGAGAGTGAGTCTAATTGGTCTTCGCCATCGAACATTTTTCCTTACTAATTGACACAATCCATTTTTTCCCATAAACACAACTAATTAAGCATCTCTATTAATCAATCACACAACTAATTAAATGAATCCATATAAAAAACATTGAAACATTTACCATAGAAACCGAAATGGGGAAACCAACATTCTTCGGGAATTTTTTCTTGGTCAAGAGACTATTATGAAGGTTGAGCTATGCACTCTCAAATGACATTTTGATCAAATCTTACACACTAATAGTGTTTTCACATGGATTTGTCTCACTGACAATATTTTGATCATACACATACAAGCTCAATGGATCCTTCATCGGTTAGTCTTCAAGAAGATTTTCCCTTCGAGCTCTCTTCTTCTACTACTATCCTTATTTTACTCGAGATTTAATTCTTCCTTATTTGTTTGTTATCCTCATTAAGAAAGTCCCTCTTTTATTTTAGAGCTGCCTTGGAAAACCAACTATCAAGGTGATTCGTTTCACCTTCTTGTGGCCTTTTAGCCTCTAAAATTTAAGTTGATTATTTTTTTCAAAAAATTACAAAATCTAGTATTCAATGTTTGAAGGAGTTGATATCTTGAATCAATTTGAGATCACACCTCCCCTTTCACAAAATTTTGATCCCAAAATATTCAACTCGAAGATGTAGCGTGTTGATTTATTTCCCAGCACACTCTATATTGTCTAGTTGAAACTTCATTAATTCAAGGATTATAATGCAAGGGATTCCACTGATTCTTGAGTGTTTTAACTTTTCATTTGCAGTTCTTTAGATAGTTTTTCTTCATGCATTCGAATAATCTTTAACTGAAATTGAAAAGCTATTATTTAGAATTTTTAAGATTGGCTAACGTTTTGAGGACTGTTAAAAAGGTTGTTTCTAAATACAAAGAGTTAAGTGCTTGTTGTTTGGTTTATTCACATGCAGATCCTTCAAGGTTCAGATTAACCCAACAATAACAGAATAGACAATGACAAAAGTTGTAAATTGAAAATATCAAACCAAATTGAAAATAGATGATTAAATATGAACAAAAGAAAAAGATAAACAATGCTAAACCAAATTAAAAATAGATGATGAAATATAAACCAGTAATAATAAAATATTACACCAAAGTAAAAATAAAATAGAAAAATAAAAATTGTTTTAAATTCTGAAAGCTATTACATCAATACTCATCATGAGTTCAGCAACAAAGAATATGATTTATGTAAGGCTACTATTACACCAATACTCATCATGAGATTAGCAACAAAGAAAATGATTTATGTAAGGCTGAATAACAAAGAATATTACATGCTCTATTTAAGCGAAAGTGGAAATGGGAATTTTTGCACAGCTATGAAAAATAATTCATCCCCAAATCCCAAAACCTGATAATGGGTTCCCAAAGGCCACCATCTCCATTACCCTCATTGTCCTTAGAGTTTGCGCTTCCAGACAGAGATCTCAGAATCGGAGTCAGTGTCTAGAAGGAGTCAATGTCTCGAAGGAGTCAGTATCTGTAATCGGAGTCTCGAAGGGGTCAACATCTGGAATCGGAGTTGTGAAGGAGTCAG
>JASDQU010739048.1:146204-157975 GCA_032191745.1 Picea mariana
GATTCAGGTGGAACCAGAAGGTGTCCTGCAAGTGCATCCTATGCGCATATTGGACAGGAAAAGCAAGTAGCTCCGGAATCGATCTATAGGGCTTGTAAAGGTCCAGTGGACCTGGTACAGTCCTGAGGACGCAACATGGGAGCATGAAGAAGTTATGCGGGCAGAGTACCCGCATCTTTTTGAAAATTTTGAAGGACACACAGAGGTTGAAGGCCAAGGGCCTGGGTTTTGTATCTTTATGTATGCAATACATCAATAAAATATAAACACCCGCCAGGTGAAGACCGACCACGATGAATGAGTGATGGGGAACTGAGCGTCCACAGAGTGGGCAAGGGATTAGGGGCTGAAAGGTGGAAAAATGGGTTGAGTGTTGAGCCTAGGGGGCGTAGGCCTGGAATAATATTTTAATATTATTTCCAAAAAGAGCCATGTGCATATTATTTTATCCTAAGTTCCTGGCAAAGGAGGGAACGTGCAAAGGGGATGCACGCTATGGAAATCATGCAGTTCCAAGGGTGACAAGTGTCAACCCTGGTACATGCAAATATAATCACCGAGATGAACCACGTGAGAGGATTTTTCTCCATTTGGACCCGAACCTCTGAGCGTGGAACCGGTACGATCTCCGCAAGAATACCCTGGTTCATCCCTAAAAATGGAAAATCCTATGTGGACTTCTAAAATACCCTGGTACAACTCCTATCTGAATAGTTCGAACCTGTGTTGACCCTGCATGGATTGTTTGTCACGCATTCTCGAGAACCCAAGTGTAAGTCTATCCCGTGTTGTCAGATTGAGAAATAAGAAGTGACCTGCCATTGTTGAACCAGTGAGAAAGCCCGAGTTTGTATTCCCGATTGTCTATGGTGGTCATGCAGTGCTTGTCTGCATGTGGCATACTGGCCAGAGTAAGCCTATGCTGAGCTTGTGTATGACTTCTCTCCAGGTGAAGGAGGTGGCTGATGTTGGACGAGGCAGGTTGTCAAGCCTGCAAGAAACTCTTTCCAGGTGAAAGAGTTTGCTGGGAGGTGTTTTCTTCCAGAGAGTGTCCAACACTAGCTACGGGCTCTAAGACTTCCTAATCCAACCTGTTTTCGAGACCCATAGGGGGAGGTTAGAACCGATGGACTGTGTGTGTGAAGGTGTATACTCCCGGGCGAAACTGGCATGTGGGGGATGAGGGTCTGGTAGTAGTGGGCATAAGATGGCATATTTGGAAAGAATCCTTCCAGATATTTCTGTGATGTCTTCCCTGTAACCTCATCCTAGCCTAGGATTCCTTGCCTTGGGGTGGAGCTCGGTCCCAACTCGGGGGTGACCCACTGTTGAGTTGATGAACAGTGTGGTCTAAGGCTGGGAGGTTCGTGGAATTCCTGAACTTGTTTGATGATTTCTACAGCTATTAAAAAATAAGTATTTGAATTATGCTTTAATCATGTGGTGCATGACCGTGTTGTTTATGTATCATGTTTTCCGCTGTGTAAAGGAATTATTTTTAAATGGTATGGAATGTTTAATTATAGCAGTAACAAGATATGTTTTACTCTATAATTTAAATGTGTTTAATCGTGTTAAATGCATGTGGTTATACTGGCCTGTGTTTATTATTAAAAAGTGTGTACAAATTGGTATCTGAGAGCGAGTAAGCTCCAAACTGTGAAAAGGGTACACTACACCAAGAATCATAATTGTCAAAGGGGAATGGTAGAATATCATAGGAAGAAGAAATCATAGCCATGAATGTACAACCAAGATTCTGATCAAAGGAAATAAATATCCATATTCTCCACTCTTTTTCTTCTTCTACACCATTCCTTATATCTTTATTCTTGAATCTATGTCTTGCGCACAAGGATGCTTTCTTGAGTGTTCTTCTTGTATTCTTCTACAAAAAAAATTTGTATGATCATGGAGTATTTACAACCATATACATGACTGCCAAATCTTTTTTAATGAAGAAAATGTTTCATGAATAAACTCCACAAATAAATTTTTTGGGGTTGATCTTGATGATATATTGTAAATTTGAGTCTTAAGTATGATATATTTGGGATTGACCTATCAAATTCTCTTTTGATCTTGATAGCGGTACTATTTTTAAATTATTTGAGATGATCAAATTATTATCACCTATCTTTCATGAAGATGGCATGGATATATTTATTTATGATTAAGAATATTGTGTGTGTGATGTTGTTCCCAAAGAAATTATGATGTTGAAGCCCTCCTGTTGGAAGATTGGTTGTTGTCATTGATGTCAACCCTAGTCATGGGTTTTGGACCACAAAATTGATGAAGGTATTTGGACATGAAGGAAAATGCACATGTAGATACAACACCCATGGATGGATAATATAGATCATGTTGTTTTTGGTGGTATGTGGCACGTCACGTGGATCCTCATGGTTGAGGAGAAATGAATTTTTGAAAATGACAAAGTGAATTGAAGAAGGAAGTACATGTAGGCCCTAAAGATAATTAAAGAAAAGAATTACAAAATAAGAAAGTGTCAGGTCAGCCCTAATGTTAAAAGGAAGTGACAAATGGTATAAATAAACATCATTATACATTCATTTGATACAAGTCAAATTTCAGAGGGAATAAGAAGAAAAGAAGGCCGGATTTCAAGGGAGGATGAACTCTTTTGGTGATGTGTTCTAAGGTATGTTATTTTCAGGTCATCTTACCATTTTTGTTATAACTTGTTTTCTAGAACGATTCAGATGGTGAAATCGCTATGGTATTGAGAAGACATATCAAGGTACATATGGTAACAAGTTCAGCTCTTGATTCACTATAATTAATGAGATACATTATGTGGAAGATAGGGTTTGTGACCAGTCCTAAAGCTAGTCAATAAATAGGTGTTTCGGGTAAAACAGTCATAAATTCTTCATCGTGAATCCAAATGAAGTGAAAATTGGAGGATTCAAGGAGTGAAAATTGGAGGAGTTTCAGAGAATACATTGAGTAATATTATCTATAGGATTAGAGTACTCTAAGAATTGAATATTTGCAAAAATTGAAGAAGTCTCAGGAAGCATTATCAGGTTCTATGTGATGATTGGTTGATGGTGATGATTTAATGTAAAGTTTTATTATCTCTCATATATTCTTGGGTGGAAGGAAGGGGCAAGTATGGAGAGTTAAAATCTCTCTTGATGTTGGAGGATTGTCTTCCTCTTGGAGGTTTATCCCTCCGTTTACATTTGGAAGCTATAGCTACCTTTGGAAGTCATTGCTTCCCTTGAATAATAACTATTGATTATTTCTCATATATTGTGCATGGTGTATTGTGGTGTATTGGTGTAACTCTTATACTATTGTTCATTTCTCATTGGATATAGTTGAATGGTTTAAGTATAAGTGGAAAAAGGTTTTAAATTGTACTTGATACTGATTCAACCCCTTCTCAGTATCAACACCTCCTTCAATCTTTTCAAATGTTTAAGTACTTTTTGTTGCATACAAAGATCAGATTAGGTTATTGAACAACCATTTTATTTCATAATCTCAAGCAATAAATATCTAAGGTTTGTTTCCTAGCACTCTCCTAATCCAATATATTCAAGATATATATTTTATCCAAAGAGGAGTACCACCTCTTTAAAAATGTAGGGAGATTCATATCCCTGTGAGGTTGTCGTTTCAGTCCTGACGAATTCAAGCGTCAACATTTTTCCATGCTAAATGTTCCAAATTATCCAAAGGATTCTCAAATAAGCACATTATGTTAACGAAATCAATTGATGTGGATTATTTAGCTTTTTTGTTATTGAAATCTAATCTTCCTTGTACCTCATGTAGGGAAAATATAGTTACTAGTAACCAAAAGTATAAACATAATAGAAAGAGTAATAATAATAATAAGAAGAAAAGACAATGGGAAAAGTCACCAACTTCTACAAGTCATGTTGGAGATGTGCAACCAAAAACTACAATTAATGTTGGAGGAAATGTTACAATCACTCCAAGTCATACTGGAGGTAGGAAACTAGCCAATGTGATTCATGCTAGGGTAAATAAATCGATCAATGAAATTCATGTTGGGAGTAATAATCCAACCCACACAAATCATGTTGGAGACAAGTCACTAACCACTACAAGTCATGTTGGGGGCAAGAAACCAACCACTAAAATTCACATTGGGAGAAAGAATCCAATCACTTCAATTCATATTGGAGACTTGAATCTAGTCACTACAAGTCATATTGGTGATAAAAAGCCAAAAAATATGAGTCATTCTTGGGGAAAATCACTAGCCAATGCAATTCATTCTAGGGGAATTCTTATTGTTGAGAAATTTATATGAATATTAAGAAAGCATAAGTTCCCTTGTAAAATTTTAAAGGGATATCACATTACTCATCCGTGCCCTTCTATTTCATAGGTACAAAGGGTGTGGTCCCTATCTCAAGTTCCTTCTACTTCTAAACAACCTTTGGTTTCCCAACAACCTATTCAATGAGTGGTTGATGAAGTGGTTGAGCTAAGGTAGCATGTTTCCAATAACACTCTTATTTTAGGGAGTGATGTGTCTATTTCCCATGCTTTCTTCATTTCTAGTTCAAAACCTATCGAACAAGGGGAAATTCCATTCACTTTGAGCATGCTCCCTCCAAGTTCGAGGATGATTTTCTTTGATTGAAATAATATAGTTGAGCCCTTCCTTTCTTCTTCTACACATTTCCAAATAAGGTTTGAAGATAATTAAAAAACATTTTCTAATGTATAGTAGTTGAAGGAGCCTTCATAAAAAATTTATCCTCCTTGTCTTGGAATGATTTAGGTTCTCCCATGCTTGTGTTAGCTACTATTCAATTGTTGGATTTTAATAGAAACCGTATTGAATTTTTGGGGATTCTTCCTCAGTTTCCTATCATGGTAGGAGGGAATAATTTCCTAATAGATATGGTAGTGGTGGATGGACCATTGGACCTCAATATGCTCCTTGGGTGTGATAATGTATATTCTATGAATGTTGTGATTTCTACACTCTTCCTAGTGATGCATTTCCCTTCCAGGTGATGCATTTTCCTCATAATATAATCATTGTCACTATTGATCAAATTACATATGATAATCACCATCATAATTCCACTTTAGATGAGGATAACCCTTTGTGTGTTCCTAGTATTCAAGTGGACTCTACCCTGCCACTGATGCATTATGTGCCACCATATCCTCAATGTTCAATTACTTCTGAGAAGGTGTATTTACACTCATTTTTTCCTTCTCGGGACATGGTTCTAGTAATTGATCAAGTATTTTGTGTATTGACGGAATTTAAACTTTTTCTTCACCTTATTTATCTAACCAATTCATATTTTTCTCTTGATTTCAATTTCAGTATTTGTGGTCCTGGTGCCCCAGTACTTGTCAGTATTTTTTGATATAATATGATAGATATGAGAATAATCTACATAATTATATGAAATATGATTAGTTCATTTAACCCATATAGGTCGCCAATCCTCCCAATTCACACAATTTATTAGATGTTTAACTCTCTTTGGATGAGGCTATCCTTGAAGCCATGATGACAAATGATAGACCGTGGGAACAAATGCATCATAGATTTTTATTTATTCCCAAATTGGAGACTTTATAACTTGACTACCAAATAAATCCTTGGATTGAGCATAACAATGGTCTCTACCAAAAAAAGTATTATCCATAAATTGCAAGTCTATGTAGTGTTTTGTATGATATTCTACTTTTAAGGTTTATTGTTTTCAATTTTTGTATTCCAAATCAAAAGTTTTTATCACAGGTTTATTTATTGGATTTATTAACTTTTGGATGGTTTTTATTTTTCATACATATAAGAATTTGGAGACATTTTCCTTGGAATTATTTCATCGCTTTGGTGCAACTATATCAACTGATAGGTAATGGACTAGAATTTGGCATAAAGATTAGGGCTCCGTTACAAGGTTGCTTGTCCACTTCACATTTGCAGGCGCAAATGGTTTTAACCGTTTGAAAACATATTTATAATTCCCGTGCAAATTTCATGTAAATGAGGTCACATGGATAAGGCACACAATCGAGGGTTGGGGCTAAGCCCCAGCCTGAACCCGCGCCCAAAAACAAACACAATCAAACTTAATTAGTTTTGAAAACATATAGTTAACAAGAGCTAACGTGTAGTGCATTGGTAGTTGGCCTTTGCGAAGGTGCTCCACCATGGGGGAGAGGTCCGAGGTTTGATCCCCATGGACTCCNCATTTTAACATACCATAACCAAGGTTCCACGTGGAAGCTCATGCCTGGGCCACGTGGTGCCACACAATTTGTCCATCAACATGCCATGTGTCAAAATCTCATTCACCCACATGTCTTCCAAGTCAACACACTTTCCACATCATCTTGCTAAATCAGTTGACACATCACCTACCATGTGTGAGGACATACCCTACCACATCAACATTTACGGACTGTACGGACTGTATAGTTAGCAATTTTTTTTCTTGTTTGGAAAATCGAACAGAACGCGATATATCGCTAATCCAATGTCTGTTTGAACCCTTTATAAGTTCCTTGGCTTCATGATGATGAGGGATACACACTTGTATGTTTTGAAGGGATTCCAAACACTTTTAATTTTGGGCTAAATTTTGACCCCTGGTCCAGATTCTGATCTTCCTGAGCTTCAATAATATTCTACTTCCAAGTTCTATCAACTATTTATACTTGAAAATTCTTTTTGGCAATCACCTGGGTACCTTGACATGACTTGCACTGCAACTGGTTATGTCCCTCAACCATTGTTCTCTGGTTGCTGCTTACCCACTGTTCTCTTTGTTCTTGGAAGACTGCCAGCCTTCCCACTGAGAATCAAGTCCCTCTTGTGAGCTCTTTGGCATCAACACAATCCTCTCTACAATGGCTGCAAAAAACTTTCCGGCGACATCTTGTCACAAACCAAGAAAACCATCAATCTTGAAAACAAACTTTATACAAGACTAAAAATGATGCCAACCAAGTCCTTTTCTCTTCAAGAAATAATTGTCGCATCTTGTACTTCATCAAAGTACATGGAATTTTCTTGCATCTTGGTGTACTCAATATTGACTTACAAGCCGACAAACACCATCGATGAAACATACGTCGAAAAACATGATCAACACAACATAGTCGTAAAGACAACATCGACACAAGTTGAGACTCATTTGAAACACATCGACATTCCAAAAGTCTACATTCATGATAGACAACCATATTACTTTCATGAGTCACTCATAGTGAAACTATCATCAAGTTCACTGTTTACACATATGCAAAATCACATGCATGTGCACATCTCTTCAAATCTCCTTCAAGTACAAACATAAGTACATAAACCCAAAAACATGTGGGTACATAAGAGATGAAACTGAAAAAGATAAATGGCTGCAATAAGTGAGTATCATGCCCATATTTTACATCCTCATGGCGAAGTCAATCTTTTCCAACATCTTGAAACATGATGTTTATCTAAACCACAATATATACATGGAATTTTTCTTCCATTTTTACATGCAAGTTTACCATGCTAAACATAATCAAAAGAAACTGAATTACATGCAGAAATATACCTTGAACATTCACCTTTATCACCTTTTTGAGGAGGTTATTTTGAGGAGTTACCAGCTCTCCTTTGAAGACCAACAACAATGTTCTTGTCCTCATGGTTGTCACGACTCTCCTGTTTCACACATTTTCATTCATCTTGAACACACTTTGCATGCTTGAGGGATTGAACTTGCAACAAAATATCTTGAACATTCACCTTCATCGCCTTCTTGAGGAGGTGAATTTGAAGAGTTACCATCTCTCTTTTGAATACCAACAACAATTTTCTTTTCCTCATGGCTGTCACAACTCTGTTGTTTCTCACTTTTTCATTCATCTTGAACACACACTTTGCATTCTTGAGTGATTGAACTTGCAACAAAAGTTGTTCTTGGAATTGTTTCCCTTTTCTCCTCAACTTTGGAATATGATCCATCTTTCTGTTCATATCCAATACCCCTATAATTGGGCCTCTACTCAACAAAAATAGGCTCAACAATGCCTTGTGCATTCTTGCCTAGACCTCTACCTTCATAGCCCATTTTTAACAATAACTTGGACCCTATTCCTCTTGTATCATTTTTGAAAACACCAAAGCATTCATCTTGAAAGGAATTTGAAGAAAAACTAGCATTACATACCCCATGTTCATGCATGTATTTGGTAAGGGTTTCCTTTTCCTCATAGAGATGAGTCTCCATCTCATGCAACTTTTCAAAAAGTTGGTGCTTCTCCTCCTTCACGACCATCAACTGCTCTTGAAGGATAATGCTCTCCTTCCTATATTCCAACATCTCTTGCAACATGTCTCTCGTGGTTGCAAATGCCTTCAACATATCTTTGTCAAAGAACTTGGATAATGAATATGTATGAGAACTTTCATTGTTTGAAGCTTCCTCCATCCTTGCAAGATATCAAACTTCAACACAAAACTTGCACAATAATACCAACAACTAATTCTCTAACTATCAATGGCAATCACATGAGAAAAGCTATGCTCTGATACCACTTGATATGAAAATAGGGGGCTGACTTGTTTTTCTATGCAATCACCCTCTACTCCATTAAAATAAATTTCAGGACCTTGCTCAATGTCTTAGTTGTGCAAGAGAATCTATATGTAAAGTTTAGGATTATTTTATGTGTTAATGTGTGAGTTTGTTGAAAGGTTAAATGTGTTGTTTAAAGAATACAATAGCAACATAAAGTGAAACAAATAATAACCAACAAAATCTCACAACAATGACAACATGATAAAGGATTTCACCCCCAACTGGGCTACATCTCCTTGAGCCTTAATCAATGGACTAGGCTCTCTGAGATTAGTTTGTAAAATATTCTTTTACAAGATGATTCTCAACTCCAATGGATTTACTGACTGTACCATTGGGTTCAAAATACATAAAAACCCCAAAAATGACTATTAGAACTCTAAAAACAGACCATGGCCCATCTGGGCATGACCTCTTCTATTGGTGGCCTTGAGATTCCCTGAGATTCCTTGTGGGAACAACACCTATAAAATTTCTCGAATTCCTATGAAACTTGTCCCAATGATTTCAGTGTATCTCAATTAGTCAATAATGACTATTCATTCACTTAAAATGGACTTTGGCTCCCCTGGGCATGGCTTCCTTCAGTCGTGGACCTAAGCTCCCTGGAGCTCTCTGAAACTGCAATCTAGAAAAACCTACAAAATGAAGCCTCCAAATGCCTTTAAAAACTTTTCCAATGGATTAGAAACATCCAAAAACCCCTAGATGGTCTTTTTCGGCACCTCATTTGGCCAAAAAATGAAGAAGATAGGCCTCCTGCCATTTTCCTCCTTCAAGCTTGTTGTCTCTAGTTCGCCAATTCGCACCTCCTGTGTGAGTAACCTAGCTTCTAGGCGTTTCTCATGCCTAAACCCAACACACGTGTGCATCTCCAAAAAATGCACCAAATTGTCACACCATTAGCAGAATTAGAGCCCCCAAATGGTGGAGTTGTTGGGTGCATGGGGGGCATATGGCCATGTCCCAGCGCAAGTTAAGGAGCTTTGTTATAAGGTTGCTTGTCCACTTGAAAAGTGGCAGGCACAAATAGTTTTAACCATTTGAAAACGTGTTTAAAATTCCTGTGCAAATTGCATGTAAATGAGGTCACATGGATAATGCACACATTCGAGGGTTGGGGCTAAGCCCCAGCCCACACCTGTGCCCAAAAAGAAACACAATCAAAGATAAATAGTTTTGAAAACATATAATGAACAAGAACTAACACATGGTGCATTGGTAGTTTTTCTTTGCGAAGGCGCCCCACCATGTGGGGGAGGACTGGGGTTCGATCCGCACAGACTACATAACATTTTAACATACCGCAACCAAGGTGGCACGTGGCAGCCCACGCCTGGGCCACATGGCGGAACAAAATTTGTCCATCAACATGCCACTTCAGCTTTCCAAATCAGATGACATGTCACCTGCCATGTGTGAGGTCGTACCCATCCACGTCAGCATGTACAGACTGTACTAACTGTACAGTTAGCAATTTTTTTCCATGTTTGGCAAATCAAATAGAATACGATATCTCACTCATCTGATGTTTGTTTGAACCTGTTCAAAGTGTGTTGGGTTCGTCCCGACGAGGGGTACGCACCCGTTTGTTTTGAAGTGATTCCAAACAATTTTTATTTTTGGGCTAAATTTTGACCCTTGGTCCAGATTCTAATCACAACTTCCCACTGAAAGGCTTTTGTACCCACAAAAGATGATGATTATCTGCCTGACCTTCAATACTCTTCTACTTCCAAGTTCTATCAACTAATTCTACCTGAAAAGTCTTTTTGGCAATCACCTGGGTACCTTGACATGCCTTGCACTGCAACTGGATATGTCCCTTGTTAAGCCCTAATATTGGCTCATTACCCCTTAATTGGGGCACAGTATATTAGTAATGTTATTTTATTTATTTCAGCTTTAGGCCATTAGTTGTAATTATACCTCCTAGTCTCCTATATATACCAAGGAGACATTTTCATTTTGAATCATCTTGTACTTGAACATTTAAGTGGGGTAAAAGGAGGTTTCCCCCTTGAAGAGGCTTATTATCTGAAATTATCTCTTTTTCAAGGCACTGAGTACTTTTCCTAAGGATTTTCTATGCTATATTGATATTTGGTTCTTAATATATGGTATCAGAGCTCAAGGTCTTGGGGCTTCGCTACTACATCTGAGACACCTTGGAATTTTCACTATAACTTTTTTTCTACAATTTTTCAGAAGGAACGACTTGGCAGATATTTAGTAGACAGATCAAGGTACGTTGGGCACAAAATTCAGCTCTTGAGGTCTTATACTTTCAGAGTTACAGCCTGTACAAGATAGGGTTCTGGAATCATCCTGAACTGAGTCATTGTTGAATTTTCTCTATAAAAACATTTCTATAACATTTTAGAAATCTAGAGGCTATTTACAGAAATTAGTAAGGTAGTTGTGGTAAAAATTTAGCTTCTGGGTCATCTTAAATTTGTAGATACACCCTGTGTAAGATAAGGTATTTGACTAGTCATATTGACTAGTCTCAAGAAGGTGTTCTAGGTAAAAAAATCATAACTTCTTCCTAGAGTATCCAAATTTCATGGGACTGGTTTCATTGGATCATGGATAGTCTTTAGTATTTATTATGCGAGTTTCAAAATTGTATATCAATTATTTTTTGTGAGGCACGCTATACAAGTGAGATCTCTTGAAAAGACCAAAAATCGGCCAGTTGTGGGGAAGTTACTGCAAATTCCACTTGGCACATCCAATTTTGATCAAACTTGTGGCATTGCAAAGAAGAAATATCAGAGAACTACATAAAAGAAAGTTCCATACCAAGAAGGTCCTAAACTTGGGAGATACAACAGAAGAAATATTGTCTAGCAGAACCCCCTCAAAATCAAGGTTCAAAAGTGATACTTGGCCAACATGCCACCAAAAAAGGGAACTTCTACTCCAAATAAGCCTCCAGAAAATCCTACTTGGACTCTTGATGAAGGTGAGGAAATGCATAGGGACATAAATGAACTACAGAATAAGATGGATTCAATGGAAGCTAAGTTGGATACTAAGATGGATTCAATGGAATCTAAGTTGGATACTAAGATGGATGGTTTAAAAGGGGAGATCATGGAAGTATTGAAAAAATTTGTAACAGAGAAGACACTTGAAAGTGAAAATGCATCCCAT
>JASDQU010739048.1:158075-181945 GCA_032191745.1 Picea mariana
CATTAGTTGTAATTATACCTCCTAGTCTCCTATATATACCAATGAGACATTTTCATTTTGAATCATCTTGTACTTGAACATTTAAATGGGGTAAAAGGAGGTTGCCCCTTCGAAGAGGCTTATTATCTGAAATTATCTCTTTTTCAAGGCATTGAGTACTTTTCCTAAGGATTTTCTATGCTATATTGATATTTGGTTCTATGATATGTCCCTCAACCACTGTTCTCTGGAAGCCCACGCCTGGGCCACATGGCAGCACAAAATTTGTCCATCAACATGCCACATCAGCTTTCCAAATCAGATGACATGTCACCTACCATGTGTGAGGCCATACCCTGCCACGTTAGCATGTATGGACTGTATAAACTGTACAGTTTGCAATTAATTTCCCTGTTTGGCAAATCAAACAGAACACAATATATTTCTCATCCGATGTTTGTTTCAACCTATTCGAAGTGCGTTGGTTTCGTCCTAACAAGGGGTACACACCCATTTTTTTTTAAGCGATTCCAAACGCTTTTATTTTTGGGCTAAATTTTGACCCTTGGTCTAGATTTTGATCACAACTTCCCACTGAAAGGATTTTGGACCCACAAAAGATGATGATTATCTACCTGAGCTTCAATACTCTTCTACTTCCAAGTTATATCAACTAATTCTACTTGAAAATTCTTTTTGGAAATCACCTGGGTACCTTGACATGCCTTGCACTGCAACTAGCTATGTCCCTCAACCACTGTTCTCTGGCTGCTATTGATCCACTGTTCTCTTTGTGCTTGGAAGACTGCTAGCCTTAACACTGAGAATCAAGTCCGTCTTGTGAACTCTTTGGCATCAACACAATCCGCTCTACAATGGCTACAAAAAGATTTCCTACAACACCTTGTCACAAACCAAGAAAACCATCAATATTGAAAACAAACATTATCCAAGATTGAAAATGATTTCAACCAAGTCCTTTTCTCTTCAAACAATAACTGTTGCATCTTTTACTTCATCAAAGTACATGGAATTTTCCTGGACCTTGGTGTACTCAATATTGACTTACAAGACGACAAACACCATCGACTAAACATACGTCGAAAAACATAATCGACACAACATAGTCTTCAAGACAACATTGACACAAGTCAAGACTCATTTGAAACACATCGACATTCCAAAAGTCGACATTCATGATACACAACCATGTTACATTCCTGAGTCACTCATAGTGAAACTATCATCAATTTCACTATTTACACGCATACAAAATCACATGCATGTGCATAGCTCTTCAAATATTCTTCAAGTACAAACATAAGTACATAAACCCAAAATCATGTGGGTACATAAGAGCTGAAAATGAAAAAGATAAATGGCTACATGTTGCACACCCCCTCCCCTTCAGGGTTATGAGACCTCCTGGTCACTGGATCGTTTCTCTCCTGAGACAAAAATGGCTCTTCAGGCTCCTGCTGGAACCCCTTGAACGAATCCATAGGTCCACTTTCCCCTTTGTGCAGGTCCTGCAAAGACCCACGACTAACTCTACGCACTCTTGATGCTAATTCAAAATAGTGTGAGCAATATCCGTCAAGCTAGGCCCCACCTCCACGCGACCACCGCCTGTGATCACTGGCTGAACCCATAGGGATCTTTTCACATTTTGTGACTTTGCAAATCTTTTTGTTGAGTCTCTTGACTCCTTTGAGTACCGAAACCTGAAAAAGGGATAACGAGCTCTCGACTCTTCCTTTATCTCAATCTCATGTGACCATTTCCCTGCGACCATGTGCTGACGCCAAAATTGCTATCGACTTTCAGTTTTTGGGACTTCCATTTACAAGATCTCCCCAACTCCTTGTTCTTCGAAGTGTCGAAACTTGAAAAGGGTCAAATGGCTCTTTGGCTCCTCCTTTAAGCCTCCTCCATGTGACCCGTCCCTATGAACTAGGGCCACTCCTTTGAATCCTTCAGCTTTTATGATTTGAGAGATTGTGATATAGTGCTCCTCCCTTTCCTTTTCAAATCCCCAAAACCCCGAATCCTGATCCTTCTCCAGACTAGATCCGATGGTCTTGTGTCCTCCTCGATCGAAAACCACGATAATTTCATGATTTCACAAGTCAAGACTCCACGTCTCCCGACTCCTTCTTCATTCAACTACTGGTTGCCAAAACCTCGATGCTTCTCTTGAACGCTCTATGGTCCAGATCACCCCCTGATGAACAGTCTTGATTCTTTCGACGATCTCATTTCGGCAATTTTCGAGGAGTCTTCACTCCTAATTTCCTGGTGACTAAATCTCCAAAAGCCCTCAACCCCACTGGATCGATGGTCCACACTCGTCCTGATTGACGGTCAGGATCTGATCACGATTTTCCTTTTCGCGATTTCTAGTATGAGAGTCAAAATACTCTCCCTTTCATTCTTCCAGTCCATGAAGTGTCGAAGTCTCCCCCTGAGATATCAACGGTCTAGATCCTTCTTGAGCCAACGACCACGATCTAACTGGATCGATGACTCATAACCTTTTAGGGTTTTGTCCAAACCTTGATCGCTCGCCATGTGTCCTTCTTGATGAACGGTCCTCACTCTTTCGGGACTTTCCTTTTTTTGGGGAAATTCCAACAAATCCTCGTCGCACACCTCCCGGTGATGAAAATTTCGATTGCATCCACATTCTTCCATGCGTCCTCGAAGTCTGATGATTCACAGCTCCTTGTGACCGATGGTCGGTATCCCTTCGCAAAATCTCCTTTCGTGACTTTTGAGAGGTGAGTAATGAGACTCCCCCCTCAGATTTCCCGGTAACAAAATGTCGAAACATGTCCTTGGAATGAGTGCTAAGGCTCATGCTACTCTCGTAGATCCCGCGACTATCATCCCTCTGTGTGAGATATGACATCTTGCGGGATTTCCACCTACTCTTTTCTTCTGGGAATCTAGATGTGGATTTGGATGGTCCATATTCTCCGCTTTTTCCAATCCGATGACAGCTGTTACTCCTTCCGAGCTCGTTCACTTCCTCCCAGACTTGGAATATTTTTGAATTGTCGAAGGTCTCGGCCTTTGATTTCTCCTACGATCCTTTCAACTTTAAGCCTCGCCTGCGTTATAAAAACACCTTCCCTCCTAATCTTTGTCAACTCATAAACCTCAAAATGTTTCTTGACCTTCTGCTCCTATCTACTATTTCTCTGTGAGCAAAGGCATTGTTCCTCAAGAGATTCGGGACTTAGAATAAATCTACCTTTGCACACTCCTTGTGCTGCTGAGATTTCATAAATATCATACCCAATGTATTTCTTGAAAAGAAATGCTTCAAACCCTCTTGGCATTCCTTTTCTCAATGTATGCCTTACAGATCCTACAGAGTGTTCAATAACTCTAGTTGTCTTCAAACTTGACAAAGAGTTCTTATTGTACACACTTGCATCGGTTCAATGCCCCTTTGGTAGAGCTCTATAAAACCTTCAATAGTTATGTCTTCTCCCTGTCGTTCCTCTTCACAATGTTATCTCCAAGGTATTCAACAACCTTGAGACTTCTCTCGAGTCTATAAATTTCTTCTTGTGTGCCCACCTGGCACGTTCTCCTCTGAACTCAACAGAGAGATTCAGAATGCACACTCCTTGTGCTGGCTACAAAACTTCCTCTATTCTGTTGTTCACTCCTTGCACAACCTAAACAACCTAGAATAATTAAACAACTCAACAAACATAGAATAAATCTATCTTCCTATTGTAAATGAAAATTAACATACATCTACAACATTTATTCATAAAAATATGTAAACACATAAACACACAGTATGCAAAAAAACTTCTTTTGTATTAAATCTGAATGTCTATATAGATGTTTAATTCAAATTTAAAATTTTGAAAATGAGAGGGTTGGTGCCTCTCTCCTCCATGAATGCACGTTGATTGTGCTAGTTGGATGGTGCATCACTGAGTTGGAGCAATGCTCCTGCATCATAATCCTCTGCTAGGAAAAACATGAGCTCCTTCTCATGAGATCCTCTTCTCCATCATTGAAATCAACCAAGATCCCAAATCATCTTTTGGAGTTGTCCATCTGCTCCTTTCCAGCTATGTTGTTGCTTCTTTTGTTTCTCCCTCCCTGCTGCAGTTACAGGTTCCTTGTTGTTCAACTTCCCTTTGTTGACTTTTTCTGCTGATTTGAACATCATCTCCCTAATTTCCTCAATCACCTCATCCAGCTGCTCGAGTTGTTGGCTCTCCTTATGCAATCTTCTTGGCTACATGTATTCCTCCTTATGAGTGGGAAGATCTACTCGATCCCCCATGCTATATTTATCTCCCATTGTGGCATTGAGTTGCCACTCTGCTGCAGATTCCAGCTTTGCAGTCCTATCACCAAGCAGCTTATCGGTTTCCTCTTCTGCTGATACGTTCTCAGCTTCCTCCAACCATTCCTCGGGCTGGTATTCTCCTCCATCTGTCTCAAACGTAGCTTGTTGTATGTTAAAGCTTTGCAAAATTACCCTCCTCTTTAGGGCTTCAAATTATTGACATAGATCATCAAAATCTATGTCCTTCACTTCTCTTTCTGCTGGAGGCTCTAGTGTTGTATTCATCTTCGTTTCAGCATCCTGGCTGAAAATTCTGAGCCATTCTTCTGAATGTTAATCTTCTTCTCCTTGGGTAGCCTCTGATATCTGCTCCATTATCATCGTGACAGTCTTTGATGGCTGTCATTCCTCTTTTGTACCTACATCACAGAAACAGTTAAATTTAAAATCATTTGGCTCCATGGCCTCCTTCTCAGATTCTTGTTGCACTACCTCCTCATGCGCAACACTTGTATTAGCCTCTGCTAGACTATTTGGCAATAATACCCGAATTCCCCCAGTCATCAGAATACTCTCTCGATCCTCCTCCTAGATGGTGAAAGTTTTTAACTTGTCATCATCTTCATTCACATGATCTGCTGAACCACATGAATCTTCCTCTATCATCACTCCTTCTTAACATGAACTCACTTCTGAGCTCTCGAGACTTCCAGACCGTCTCATCTCCTTCTCCCTGCCCATCTGGAAAATTGGGAATTTTTCACTGCCCACATGGCAGTCTATGAGATCACCTGATATCATCTTGTTTCCCACTTGGAAATATGAACCTTCAGCACTACCCTCCTGGCAGTATGCAAGACCTCCTCTTGGTCTCTTTCCATTTCCCACCTGACAATTTGAAAGTTCATCTCCGCCCACTTGGCAGTTTCTGATATCTCTGCTTGATCTCTCTTTCTCCTCCTCATTGTTGACATTCTTCCAAGTCTCTGGTTCATAGGCGTGAACCACTCCCTTCTCTGGTTCATTGAGGTTTTCAATATGCCTCATCCATCTTCTCATCAACCTTCACTGTCTCCTGGCAAACAATTCTTTGACTGGCCACTTCACCTTCGTTTTCATGGGCCATTCATATACCCAATGTGCTCTTGCACTTTGTTGCATCTTAAATGAAAAATTCTCCATCCTCGCTCTTATATCCTTGAGCTCCAGATCCATCTCTAGATTTATTTTCTACTTATGGTCTTCTCTTCGACTTTGTCCATGGCCTTCAGTAGCCATCTTTCACCTTCTTTGTTCCCTCCTGCAAAACCCGTTGTTGTTACTCTGCGACTGAGAGTGTTTCTAGAATTTCCTACATTCCACTGACTGTCTATTTGACTCTTTCTTATCTACAAACAATCACTACAGAGTATGAACACTCTGTCTCCTCCTTCACCTGCCCCATACAAATAAATTTCACTTCCTGATACCAATTGATGATATCAAGTCATCTCCTTCACTTTCTTCTATCTGTTATTCATAAGAAAGGATCTACCTTTTGATCATCTTCATTGCCTATAGAATCCAATTCTGAGCTATGATACCACTTGATGTTGTGTATCAAAGTATTCCCTTTATCTACTTTTCCTCCCTTTGCTTGGAGTCTACAGACAAAAATTGCCTCTAATACCACTTGATGGTATCATACTATATTCTTCATCGTCTTCACCTATAGAAATCAATTATGTCCAGGCTCTGATACCACTTGATGCAGCCCCCCTCCCATTCGGGGTTCTGCGAACTCCCGGTCACTGGATCGTTTCTCTCTTGAGACAAAAATGGCTCTTTGGGCTCCTGCTGGAACCCCTTGAATGAATCCACATATCCTATTTCCCCTTTGCACAGGTCCTACAAAGACCCACGAATAACTCTGCACACTAATTCAAAATAGTGTGAGCGATAGCCCTCAGGCTAGGCCCTACCTCCACACGACCACCGCTTGTGACCACTGGCTAAGCCCATAGGGTGATTTTTGCATTTCGTGACTTTGTGAATCTTTTTGTCAAGTCTCTTGAATCGTTTGAGTACAAAAAATTGAAAATGGGCTAATGAGCTCTCGACTCTTCCTTTATCTCGGCCTCATGTGACCATTTCCCTGCGACCAAGTGATGACGCGAAAAGTGCTATCGAATTTCAGTTTTCAGGACTTCCGTATACGATCTCTCCCTAAATCCTCATTCTTCATAGTATCGAAACTCGAAAAGGGAAGAATGACACTTTGTCTCCTCCCTTAAGCCTCCTCCATGTGACCTGTCCCTATGACTTAGGGCCACTCCTCTGAATCCCTCGACTTTCATGATTTGGGGGATCACGATACAATGCTCCTCCCTTTCCTTTGGAAATCCCCAAAACCCTGAATCAATATCTTTCTCCAGATCAAATTCGACAATCCTGCGTCCTCCTCGATAGACAACCACAATTGTTTCGCGATTTCACGAGTCAGGACTCCACGTCTCCTGACTCCTCCTTCTTTCAACTCCGGGTTTCCAAAACCATGATGTTTCTCTTGGATGCTCAATGGTCCAGATCACCCCCTGATCAATGCTCTTGATTCTTTCAGCAACCTCCTTTCGGAAATTTTTGAGGAGTCTTCACTCCTAATTTTATGATGACTAAAGCTCTGAAAGCCCTTGACCCCATTGGATCGACGGTCCACACTCGTCCTAATTGACAGTCAGGATCTAATCATGATTCTCCTTTTTTTGATTTCTGGTATGAGAGTCAAAAGACTCTCCCTTTCATTCTTTCAATCCACAAAGTGCCGAACTGTCCCCTTAAGAGATCAATGGTTCAAATCCTTCTTGAACCAATGACCACGATATAATTGGATCGATGACTCATAACCTTTCAGGGTTTTCTCTGAACCTTGACCGCTAGCCATGTCTCCTTCTTGATGAATGGTCCTCACTCTTTTGGGACTGCACTTTTTTTGGGAAATTCCAACAACTCCTGCTCGCCAACCTCCCGGTGACGAAAATGTTGATGGCTTCCATATTCTTCCACAACTCCAGATCTGATGGTTCACAGCACCTTGTGACCGACGGTCCGGATCCCTTTGCAAAATCTCCTTTCGCAAATTTTGAGAGGTGAGTACCGAGACTCCCCCCTTAAATTTCCTGATAACGAAATGGTGAAACACTTCCTTGGCACGAACTCTAAGGCTCGCACTATTCTTGCAGATCGTGCGGCTATCATCCCTCTGCATGAGATATGACGGCTTACAAAATTTCCACCTGCTCTTTTCTTCTGGAAATCTAGACGTGGATTTGGATGGTCTATATTCTTCTCTTCTACCAATTCGATGACAGTTGTTACTCCTTTCGAGCTCTTTCACTTTCTCCCAGACTTGGAAGATTTCTGAATTGTTGAAGGTCTCAGCCTTTGATTTCTCCTATGATCTTTGCAACTTTAAGCCTCACCTGCGTTATAAAAACACTTTCCCTCTTGAGCTTTGTCAACTCATAAACCTCAAAAGGTTTCTTGACCTTCTTCTCCTTTATGCTATTTCTCTATGAGCAAAGGCATTGTTCCTCAAGAGCTTCGGGACTTAGAATAAATCCACCCTTGCACACTCCTTGTGTTGCTGAGATTTTGTCAATCTCAGATCCAAAGTATTTATTGAAAAGAAACGCTTCACACCCTCTTGGAATTCCTTTTCTCAATGTATGCCTTACAGATCCTACAGAGTGCTCAATAACTCTGGTTGTCTTCGAACTCGACAAAGAGTTCTTATTGTACACACTTGCACCGGTTCAATGCCCCTTTGGCAGAGCTCTATAAAACCTTCAATAGTTTTGTCTTCTCCCTGTCCTTCCTATGCACAATTTTATCTCCAAGGTATTCAACAACCTTGAGACTTCTCTCGAGTCTATAAATTTCTTCTGGTGTGTCCACCTGGCATGTTCTCCTTTGACCTCAATAGATAGATTCAGAATGTGCACTCCTTACGTTATCTATGGAACTTCCTCTGTTCTATCGTGCACTCCTTTCATAGCTTAAAGAACCCAAAATAATTAAACAACTCAGAAAATATAGTAGAAATATATCTTCCTACTATAAACAAAACTTAACATACATCTACAACATTCATTCTTTAAAATATGTAAACACATAAACACACAGTATGCAGAAAAACGAATTTTTTATTAAATCTGAATGTCTATACATATGTTTACAATAACTGGACTCTAACAAGTCGCAGTCTTCTCTCAAGTTATCTCTCTAAGAACTTCTACTTCCTAAGGCCTCTCTTCTCGAACCCTCCTATCCTCTTCTCTTCCCCGAGTCCCACATAGACTCTCTATCCTTCCCCCTAAATCTGAAGCAAGAATTCATTACAAAAGAGTGTCTCTGCGAGCTCGTCCTCTTCACCTAACTTCATTAATTTACATTGAAGTTTTCATAAATATTTACCCAAGCCTGACTAAGACCTGGGCCTACTAGAAGAAACCCTTCATTACAAATCAACCACTACCTATACAAAGGTATGGCTCGGCATTAAAATCTTTACCAAAATTTAATTCAAATTTAAAATTTGAAAATGAGAGGGTTGACACCTCTCTCCTCCATGAATGCGCACTGATTGGGATGGCTAGCTGGCGCATTGTTGATTTGGAGTGATGCTCCTGCATCACTGCAATAAGAGAGTATCATACCCATCTTTTACATCCTCCTGGTGAAGTTATGTAACAACAAGAATTCCTTCAATAGAATTTCATTCACATGCAAACTTGCATCATACAAGTTATGATAAACTGCTACAACTTGTCAAACTTTCAACAGAAAATCATAAATAAGGCTGAAAAGTGCATCTACAAAGAAATAAATGCAATCCTTACTTGTTCAAGAAATCTAACCATTTATTACCAAGCCAATTCAATGGTGACATTTTCTGTTGAAAATCCTCTTCTTGTGAGTCATCTTGACTCACATTGATGATGAAATATCCTCTTCCATCCTTTCCAATCTCTTCATCCATATTCTTCTTGTGTTGTGAATGAGTGGTTGGATGCAATGTCCAACATTGGTCAATGAGATGACCTATGTTCTGGCAGTGAGTGCAAATCTTTTGCATCCTCTTTTCAAGTTGCCTTTTCTTGGAAAGTTTCCTGATTGTGGTCAATATTTTCCAACATCTCGAAACATGATGGTTATCTAAACCAAAATATGTACATGGACCTTTTGTTTCATTTTTACATGAAAATTTACCATGCTTAACATAATCAAAAGAAACTGAATTACAGGCAGAAATATACCTTGAATATTCACCTTTATTGCCTTCTTGAGGAGGATAATTTGAAGAGTTACCATCTCTCCTTTGAATACCAACAACAATGTTCTTTTCCTCATGGATGTCATGACTCTCTTTTTTCACACATTTGCATTAATCTTGAACACACACTTTGCATGCTTAAGGGATTGAACTTGCAAAAAACGTTCTTGAACATTCACCTTTATTGCCTTCTTGAAGAGGTGAATTTGAAGAGTTACCAGCTCTCCTTTGAAGACCAACAACAATGTTCTTGTCCTCATGGCTCTCACAAGTATCTTGTTTATCACATTTCCATTCATCTTGAACACACACTTTGCATGCTTCAGGGATTGATCTTGCAACAAAATTTGTTCTTGGAACCATTTCTCTTGTCTCTTCAACTTTGGAATATGCTCCATCTTTCTCTTCATATCCAAGACCCATATACTTAGGCCCCTCCTCAACAACAATAGGCTCAACAATGCCTTGTTCATGCTTTCCTAACCCTCTACCTTCATGGCCCATTTTTAACAATAACTTGGACCTTATTCCTCTTGTATGATTTTCAAAAACACCAAAGCATTCATATTGAGAGGAATTTGAAGAAAAACTAGCATTACATACCTCATGTTCATGCATGTACTTGGTAGAGGTTTCCTTTGCCTCGTGGAGCTGAGTCTCCATCTCATGCAACTTTTCAAGAAGCTGGTGCTTCTCCTCCTTCGTGACCATCAACTTCTCTTGAAGGACAGTGCTCTCATTCCTATCTTCCAAAATCTCTTGCAACATATATCTCATGGTTGCAAATTCCTTCAACATATCTTTTTCAAAGAACTTGAATAATGAATATGTATGAGAACTTTCACTATTTGAAGCTTCCTCCATCCTTGCAAGATATCAAACTTCAACACAAAACTTACACAATAATACCAACATATAATTCTCTAGCTATCAATGGAAATCACATGAGAAAAACTATGCTCTGATACCACCTGATCTGAAAATAGGGGGCTGACTTGTTTTTCTATGCAATCACCCTCTACTCCATTAAAATAAATTTCAGGACCTTGCTCAATGTCTTAGTTGCGTAAGATGATTTATGTGTCATGTTTAGGCTTCTTTTATGTGTTTATGTGTGAGGTTCTTGAAAGGTTAAATGTGTTGTTTAAAGAATTCAACAACAACATAAAGTGAAACAAATAATAACCAGCAAAAACTCACAACAATGACAACATGATAAAGGAGTTCACCCCCAATTGGGCTACATCTCCTTGAGCCTCCATCAATGGACTAGGCTCTCTAGGATTAGTTTTTCAAATATTATATTACAAGTTGTTTCTTAACTCCAATGGATTTACTCAATGTACCATTGGGTTCTGAATACATAAAGCCCCCAAAAATGACTATTAGAACTCTGAAAACAGACCATGGCTCATCTGGGCATGAACTCTTCTACTGGTGGCCTTGAGCTTCCCTGAGCTTCCTTGTGGAAAAAAAACCTTTAAAAGTCCCCAAATGTGTCTAAAACTTGTCGTAACGATTTCAGAGAATCTCAACTAGTCAAGAATGACTATTCAGTCACTGAAAATGGACTTTGGCTCCCCTGGGCATGGCCTCCTTCAATGGTGGCCCTAAGCTCCCTAGAGCCCTCTAAAACTTAAATGTAGAAAAACATACAAATGAAGCCTCCAAATTCCTTTGAAAACTATGGAAATGGATTCAGAACATGCAAAAAACCCTAGCTGGGCTTTTTCGGTATCTCATTTGGCTAAAAAATGAAAATGATAGGCCTTGTGCCCTTTTCCTCCTTCAAGCTTGTTGTCTCTGGATCACCAATTCACACCTCACATGCATAAACCCAGCACATGCATGCATCTCCACAAATAAAGCCAAACTGTTGCACCATTAGCAGAATTAGGGCCCCAAAAGTGGAGGTGTTGGGCGCATGGGGGCCATATGGCCACGTCCCAGTGCAAGTTAAGGGTCTCCGTTACAAGGTTGCTTGTCCTCTTGATAAGTGGTTGGAACAAATGGTTTTAACCATTTGAAAAGGCATTTAGAATTCCCACGTGAATTCCATGTAAATGAGATCACATGGATAAGGTGCACAACCGAGGGCTGGGGATAAGCCCCGGCCTAGACCCACGCCCAAAAAGCAACACAACCAAACTTACATAGTTTTGAAAACATATGGTTAACAAGAAGTAACACATTGTGCACTGGTAGCCAGCCTTTACGAAGGTGCTCCATGGTCTGGCGGAGGTCCGGGGTTCAATCCCCACAGAGTCTATAACATTTTAACATACCATAACCAATGTGCCACATGTCAGCCCACACTTGGTCCACGTGGCCCCACACAATTTGTCCATCAACATGCCACGCGTCAAAATCTCATTCGCCTACATGTCTGCCAAGTCAACATGCTTTCCACATCAGCTTTCCAAATTAGCTGACACGTCACCTGCCACGTGTGAGGCCGTATCCTGCCACGTCATCATGTACAGACTGTACAGTTTGCAGTTTTTCCCCTATTTGGAAAATTGAATAGAACATGATATCTCTCTCATCCGATGTTCATTTGAACCCACTCAAAGTGAGTTGGGTTCTCGCACCTTTTCATTTTGAAGCGATTCTGAACATTTTATTTTTGGGCTAAATTTTTCCCCCTGGTCCAGATTCTTATCATGACTCATCCAGTTAGCAAGTTCGGTCTTAGTATGGGATTAAGAAGTTGAACCTTATTGGTTGGTTACTCTTCGACTTAGTTTGAAGAGTCTATTGATGCGTCCTATGTCATATACTTATATCAATGTTCCACTTTCTATCAAATGCTTCCCAACTCACCATTGTGTCATGCTTATGTTCAAGGGAAGTTTTATCATGTTTCATCCATTCCTCAAATTACTTGACCATCCATGTCGACCTTCTTGATTTTCAATTTGTTCTCAATATTGTCAGTATATTTTTCCTTTGTTAGTGCCAATGTGAAAGTTATCCACTGAATTTTCACTAATGGGTCATCTCTTGTAAACTACAAAACATTTATCTAATTTTACCTAGAGTTGATAGCACCCTGGATCTACTTTCGCGATTGGTAGGTTACCTTATGCTAAGTAGATGAAATCAATCATTTGTTCATGATTGAGTGGTTTCCCATGCATTCAAAATCGAGACCTATATTCACATAATGGAATTCATGATGTACATTGGTTCACGTTTTCATCATTGGTGGAAGTATTTACTTCAATCAATGACATTAATTATTGGTCATTGCTCCCAGGGTCTCTTCCATGTGCTATTGCATCAAGTGCATGTGAGATACATACTCGGTGGTGTGTTGTTCCAAACAGAGACCTTCAAAATAATTCTCCTCATGTTCACTCATGTTAGATGATGGGGGATGCCTTAATTCCCTCCTTCTTATGGATATATTCCCATCAACTTTGAAGGATAATGTTAAAAGAATTATTACTATATCAGAGTCATCCTCTAGCCTAAGAAGTCGAAGCCACCACTTTCCTAGGTTTTTATGACCTTCATCTCTCTCGAAATCCATTTTTTTCAGAAGTTACAATTGTTCCTTAGGTTTCTCTTCACCTAAATCCCATAGTTCATAGCCACTCAGGAAAAAAATTATTGATTAAATAAAGAGGAATACATAAATTGTGAGAAACACATAATTTGCAAAAAAAGGTGGTGAATCCTTTGGTTGGTTCATGGATTTGTTGTAAATACAATGGTGGTGTGGGATCTTAGGAGTTTAGTCTCAAGGTTGCAAAAACCTCCAACCCCCTCATAGTACTCAATGTTTACATAAATATAAATACTTATTTTATTAAAATAATTACATAAATATAAATTCTTATACTATTTCATCTATTCATCACCTTAATCAATTCATCTATTCATCAACTTAATCAATTATAGTCTAATGTAGCAACATCGTTCCTACTCAGTCATCACCTTAATCAACTCATCTATTCATCTATACATTTCATCTATTCATCAGCTTAATCAATTACAGTCCAATGTAGCAACATCATTCCTACTCACATTTGGTGTACACAACACTAATTCTTTCTTTGGGAAAGTTATAAAGGAATTGTTTCCCAAAAATACCTTTTAGGATTTGGCAAAATCCCTATCCATATAGAGTTGAAAAAATCTCTCACATTTCACCATTGTCATAGATTTTTGTATTATAGGGTTGTCCAATTGAGCCAAAAAATATTTCTCATTTTTACTAATACAAATCTTAATTGTTACTGTAAAAGAATTTTTTTTTATAAAAATAGTTAAAACACAAATTTTCCATAAGTTAAGAAATATTATATAATAGGCATTCAAAATCTCTAATATTGTTTGTGGTAAATTTATTTTATTTTTCAAATTCAAACTAGTATTTTAGTATTTGTTACTCTTAAAAATATTGAAACTAGTATTTGTTAAATTGAAACTTGTTAAACTTGCAAACTTTGTCTACTTTTCTAAAAATAATAAGAAAAAATTAACTTTAATTTAATATGATTAATATTTTATAAACTCAAACTAATGGCTCCAATTCCGGGTCCTGTTTCGATTCCGAGATCTCCGTCTGGTTGAAAACGCTAAGGAAAATGAGGGTAATGGATATGGTGGCCTTTGGGAACCCCTTATCAGGTTTTGGGATTTGGGGATGAATTATTTTTCATAGCTGTGAAAAAATTCCCATTTCCACTTTCATAGGGCATGTAATATTCTTTGTTATTCATCCTTACATAAATCATATTCTTTGTTTCCAAACTCATGATGAGTATTGGTGTAATATCCCTACATAAATCATATTCTTTGTTGTTGAACTCATGGTTAGCATTCATGACAGCCTCATTGTACTCATCTTCTTGCGATTGAGTGTATCTGTCACATATCTTCTCAAAGATAAGCTTCCACCATTCTAGAACCAGTGCAACCTATCTAAAGAACTGCAAATGAAAAGTAAGAACACTCAAGAATGAGTGGAATCCCTTGCATTGTAATCCTTGAATTAATGAAGTTCCAACTAGACAATATAGAGTGTGCTGGGAAATAAATCAACACGCTACATCTTCGAGTTGAATATTTTGGGATCAAAATTTTGTGAAAGGGGAGGTGTGATCTCAAATTGATTCGAGATATCAACTCCTTCAAACATTGAATACTAGATTTTGTAAATTTTTGAAAAAAATAACCAGCTTAAAATTTAGAGGCTAAAAGGCCACAAGAAGGTGAAACGAATCACCTTGATAGTTGGTTTTCCAAGGCAGCTCGAAAATAAAAGAGAGACTTTCTTAATGAGGATAACAAACAAATAAGGAAGAATTAAAGCTCGAGTAAAATAAGGATAGTAGTAGAAGAAGAGAGCTCGAAGGGGAAATCTTCTTGAAGACTAACAGATGAATGATCCATTGAGCTTGTATGTGTATGATCAAAATATTGTCAGTGACAAATATCCATGCAAAAACACTATTAGTGTGTAATATTTGATCAAAATGTCATTTGAGAGTGCATAGCTCAACCTTTATAATAGTCTCTTGACCAAGAAAAAATTCCAGAAGAATGTTAGTTTCCCCATTTCGGTTTCTATGGTAAATGTTTCAATGTTTTTTATATGGATTCATTTAATTGGTTGTGTGATTGATTAATAGAGATGCTTAATTAGTTGTGTTTATGCGACAAAATGGATTGTGTCAATTAGTAAGGAATAATGTTCGATGGCAAAGACCAATTAGACTCACTCTCATTTGGGATAGAAAACTCTGACCAGTATGTGGGCGTGACTACCACTAAATTGCTTAAGTGGAAATGATAAAATCAAATCTACTCTAACAACTATTCTAATTCTAAATATTCTTGATGAAATAAAAATCTATCCTACTTGATCTAACAATCAATCTAACTTATCCTGATCAGAAGTTATTCTAGAAAAATTCAATACAACATAAAATTAACATTGGAAAGAATTCACACTATCATCGATTTGTGAAATAAACAATGAAATAGAGATAGTGTATAAAATGTTATTTATAAATATGATACATTGCCACTGCATCGACAACAACCATGAAAGTATTAGTTCTATTAAACCATATACACATGAAAAAATTCACATGTATTATCATTCATATAACTAATGAACATCAACTAGAAATGAAGAAAAATCTTATATAACAATAAAATGCCATTCATGGCCACAATATAGTCCTTATTTCCTTTATTTCATGCAATAAAATTATTACAATCACTTCTAGGCCAAAATTCCCCATTTGTTATGAATAAACCTTTTTTTATAGAATGAGATAGGTCTTTCGACTTCTATAATTATTCATGTTGCAGTTACAATCATTATATTCTACATTTTTCATCTATTATTATATTTCAAATATCCATTTATATTACAATATAGGAGGATGTTACTATAACCATTTACAACATTTATGAAGACCCTTCAATAATTAAACCCCTTATATAAGTGGTCCATAAATCATGACCCTTGGAGAGTTCTTTGAACTGATTAAATTTCATTATTTCTATCTGTAATTATCCATCATAAAGTTTCTTACAAGCATCTTATTTAAAATCCTTATGCACCCTCTAAATGTAGGCATCGGAGATAATGCCTAGTTTTATTGGTTTTAGCAGGAAAATGTTAAGAACTTCTCTACTTACTTCATCGAGCTAAGTAATTTCTTGTTTGTAGTCATCTCGAATCTGCTCTACCTCTAAAATTCATAGTTTGATGGGAAATGCATGTTTCAATTCATCCATTGTTGTCATACCTAACTACTCCAAAATGTCATCGACGAAGTTCCATATCCCGAAACATGATATGGTGGCTATTCTTATGGTTTCCTCAATTTATTCATATGAGTCCTTCCATGTATCTAGCAACACTTGGGTTTTACCCTCTTCCCTATCATCGAACATTGGGATATTTGAAGGGGTATATGCATATTTTCTATGTCAGTCAACAACCTCATCAACGACATCCTGGGAAGCTTTCCTTTTATCTAATTGTTCCTCCACCTAATCATACAACTTCGTTAATCCACAATGACATTGCCAAATTTCATCCAATTTAGTAAAAACATTCCTCTAAGATTTCCTCGGATCTTTGTTTTCTATCAAAGAGTATATCTTCACAACTTCTAGGATAATTATGGATTTGTCACTCTCGCTCAATTGAGCCTTGAGATTTTTCACTTTTGATTCATATTCTTTAATCTCTAGTCTCTACTGCTCAGAGATAGTGATTTTCTTCACTCTCTATTTGCATCCTTCAAATATCCTATAGTTGTTCCTTATTCAGGTCCTCCAGTTCAACTTTATGTAGTTGATCTTTCTCACTGGACTTCTCTCTAAATTCATCTTCCATATGAGCCCTCTATTTCTTTAGTTGGCCTTCTAGAACCAATACCTTTACTTTGTATATATTTAATGTAGCATTAAGTTCATTGGAAGTAATGGAGTTTGCACCTCCAAATCCTCTCAAAGTAGAGGATATGTCTTCTTCATGTCTTTGAGGATATTTTTTTCAAAGGTTCCACACAATCATTTGGTCTGATGCTCCTTTACTAGGATTCTCTTCAACCTTTTGTCTTTTCGATGGTATTTTAGCAATTCCCCTACTAGTATTTTAGTATTTTTTAGTCTTAAAAATATTGAAACTGGTATTGTTAAATTGAAACTAGTATTTGTTAAACTTACAAACTTTGTCTACTTTTCTAAAATTAATAAGAGCAAATTAATGTTAATTTAATATAATTAATATTTTATAAACTCAAACTTGTGGCTATTAATAAGACTATTTATGTACAATGGTTTGCCTTTTAAATATTTTGTCTTTTTATTCAATTTCAAAATATCAATGAAATAGTAAACATTTCATTGTTCATCTAATTTTGCATAAATACTTAATTTATTGAAGTGGTTAAATGAGTAATATTATCCATTATTAGAAATTGAAAATGTCTTATTTCAAAAAAAAGTTTTACTAAAATAGTAAATATTTCATTCTTCATCTAATTTTACATAAATATAATTGCTTATTTTATTAAAATAATTACATAAATATAAATTCTTATTTGACTATAGTTAAATATGTTTGTGATTTCAAATTTAGGAAAAAATATCATTTAAATAGTAAATATTTTATTCTTCATTTAATTTTACATAAATACATATTTTGTTAAAGTAGTTAAATATGTAATATGGTGACTTATTAAAAATTCAAAGCTTATTTTTTCATATTTATGGAAAATTTATAAAATTCAAAACTTGTTTTTTCATATTTATGGAACATTTTACTTTGCATTTTGCTAAAGCTTATGAAATTGATAGCTTAAACCCTAGGAAATCAAGAACATATTGTTGTCCTTGTTTTAATTTGCTATCCACCTACTAGATTGTGCCAAAAAGTAGATTCTCCTTGAATCTTTGTTATAGGCCTTGTCATTGGAACACCCTAGAATTAATTGCTTCATCATAGGCTTTTTTGCTTCATCCTTGAGTTAGAGATGGAGGAAATCTACTAAGGCCTAGGGTTACCTACACCTTAGAAGCTAGTTTCCCCTTAGGGTTTGATAATTGGAGCCTTGGGTTACCAACACTCCAATCCATCAACCTCTCTTGTCTTTAACTATTACATTATCATTTATCATCAACATTTGTTTCTGCACTTTTGACTCCATTTTCCCTAAGAAAGAACTAGTCTAAGACCTCCTTGGAGTATTTTGATCAAAACAACTATCAAAACCTACACCTTAAGCAATTTACTAACTAATTCTAACACTAAAATAGCCTAACTTACTAACTTTGTTGTTGCTTTTACTAAATTAAGATACAGCCATATGTTGCAGCATTAAAAGCATATAAAATCAAGTGTTATAGCTAATTTTACATTGCCTTGTTTGCTTCTGACATATACTAGTATTTTGTGAAGTTTATGTTATCAATTTTGGCCATTATTGAAGCTTTATTGAGGCATAATTGTGAAGCTATTTCTATATATAGTTTCTGCTATAAATTTTTGTTTACTTCACATTCATATCATCCATTTTCTTTATTTGACAAAGTCCTAGGTTTTATGAAGTATTAATGGCAAGTGTACTTGCAAATATATAGTTGTCTTGTTTCTCTGTTCCTGGAAGGTACACTTATGATATTTTATCTCTTTATTGGTTATAAAACCATAATTTATGATCGGTGGTGACTTGTGAGAGGGGATCTTTATCTATCCATTTTGACCTTTCTTTTTCAAATCCCTAGGTCACCGGGGACGACTCCCTTGGGCCTACCACCCTAAATAGAAAGAGACATACTATTGAGGTGACAGTGATAGGATTAGTCTCCAGTTATGCCAATTTGATCCTCCTTAATCCTTTCCTATTATCAAAGTACAAATTGTGTGATAACAAGGACTTCATGAGGAATTAATTAAATGTAATTTTTAAATAAGAAACTTGTACGATCATTTCTAAAAGGGAGAAACCCCGACTAGTCAAGTAGTTATAAAATCTCATATTAAAAAGAGAAGAGAGGCTTCACCAAAGGTTCCAAGAATCATAATTGTCAAAGGGGAATGGTAGAATATCATAGGAAGAAGAAAGCATAGCCATGAATGTACAACCAAGCTTCTGATCAAAGGAAATAAATATCCATATTCTCCACTCTTTTTCTTTTTCTACACCATTCCTCGTATCTTTATTCTTGAATCTTTGTCTTGCGCACAAGGATGATTTCTTGAGTGTTCTTCTTGTATTCTTCTACACAACGTTTTTGTATGATCATGGAGTATTTACAACCATATACATGACTGCCAAAGATTTTTTAATGAAGAACATTTTTCATGAATAAACTCCACAAAGAAATGTTTTGGGGTTGATCTTGATTGTATATTGTAAATTTGAGTCTTAAGTATGATATATTTGGGATTGACCTATCAAATTCTCTTTTGATCTTGATAGCGGTACTATTTTAAAATTATTTGAGATGATAAAATTATTATCACCTATGTTTCATGAAGATGACATGGATGTATTTATATACGATTAAGAATATTGTGTGTGTGATGTTGATCCCAAAGAAATTATGATGTTGAAGCCCTCCAATATTTTCAAATGTTTAAGTACTTCTTGTTGCATACAAAGATCAGATTAGGTTATTGCAGAACCATTTTATTTCATAATGTCAAGCAATAAAGATATAAGGTTTGTTGCCTAGCACTCTCCTAATCAAAGATATTCAAGATATATCTTTTAGCCAAAGAGGAGTACCACCTATTTAAAAATGTAGGGAGATTCATATCCTCGTGAGGTTTTCGTTTCAGTCCCGACGAATTCAAGCATCAACATTTTTCCATGCTAAATGTTCCAAATTATCCAAAGGATCCTCAAATAAGCACCTTGTGTTAATGAAATCAAATTGATGTGGATTATTTACCTTTTTTGTTATTGAAATCTAATCTTCCTTGTACCTCATTTAGGGAAAATATAATTACTAGTAACCAAAAGTATAAACATAATAGAAAGAGTAATAATAATAATAATAATAAAAGACAATGGGAAAAGTCACGAACTTCTACAAGTCATGTTGGATATGTGCAACCAAAAACTACAATTAATGCTGGAGGAAATGATACAATCACTCCAAGTGATACTATAGGTAGGAAACTAGCCAATGTGGTTCATGCTAGGGTAAATAAATCGATCAATGAAATTCATGTTGGGAGTAATAATCCAACCCACACAACTCATGTTGGAGACAAGTCACTAACCACTACAAGTCATGTTGGGGGCAAGAAACCAACCACTAAAATTCACATTGGGAGAAAGAATCCAATCACTTCAATTGATATTGGAGACTTGAATCTAGTCACTACAAGTCATATTGGTGATAAAAAACCAAAAAATATGAGTCATTCTTGGGGAAAATCACTAGCCAATGCAATTCATTCTAGGGGCATTCTTATTGTTGAGAAATACATATGAACAATATGAAAGCATAAGTTCCCTTGTAAAATTTTAAAGGGATATCACATTACTCATCTGTGCCCTTCTATTTCATAGGTACAAAGGGTGTGGTCACTATCTGAAGTTCCTTCTACTTCTAAACAACCTTTGGTTTCCCAACAACCTATTCAATGAGTGGTTGATGAAGTGGTTGAGCTAAGGTAACATGTTTCCAATAACACTCTTATTTTGGGGAGTGATGTGTCTATTTTGCATGCTTTCTTCATTTCTAGTTCAAAACCTTTTGAACAAGGGGGAATTCCATTAACTTTGAGCATGCTCCCTCCAAGTTCGAGGATGATTTTCTTTGATTAAAATAATATAGTTGATCCTTTCCTTCCTTCTTCTACACATTTCCAAATAAGGTTTGAAGTTAATTAAAAAATATTTTCTAATGTATAGTTGATGAAGGAGCCTTCATAAAAATTGTATCCTCCCTGGCTTGGAATGATCTAGGTTCTCCCATGCTTGTGTTAGCTACTATTCAATTGTTGGATTTTAATATAAACCCTATTGAATTTTTGGGGATTCTTCCTCAGTTTCCTATCATGGTAGGAGGGAATAATTTCCTAATAGATATGGTAGTGGTGGATGTACCATTGGTCCTCAATATGCTCCTTAGGTGTCATAATGTATATTCTATGAATGTTGTGATTTATACACTCTTCCTAGTGATGCATTTACCTTCTAGGTGATGCATTTTCCTCCTAATATAATCATTGTCACTATTGATCAAATTACATATGATAATCACCATCATAATTCCACTTTAGATGAGGATAACCCTTTGTGTTTTCCTAGTACTCAAGTGGACTTTACCCTGCCACTGATGAATTATGTGCCACCATATCCTCAATGTTCAATTACTTCTGAGAAGGTGTATTTACACTCATTTTTTCCTTCTCGGGACATGGTTCTAGTAAATGATCAAGTATTTTGTGTATTGACGGAATTGAAACTCTTTCTTCACCTTATTTATCTGACCAATTCATATTTTTCTATTGATTTCAGTCTCAGTATTTGTGGTCCTCGTGCCCTAGTACTTGTCAGTATTTTTTGATATAATATGATAGGTATGAGCATAATATCCATTATTATATGAAATATGATTAGTTCATTTAACCCATATATGTCATCAATCCTCCCAATTCACACAATTTATTAGATGTTTAACTTCCTTTGGATGAGGCTATCCTTGAAGCCATGATGACAAATGATAGACCATGTGAACAAATGCATCATAGATTTTTATTTATTCCCAAATTGGAGACTTTATAACTTGACTACCAAATAAATCCTTGGATTGAGCATAACAATGGTCTCTACCAAAAAAATATTATCCATAAATTGCAAGTCTATGTAGTGCTTTGTATGATATTCTACTTTTAAGTTTTGTTGTTTTCAATTTTTGTATTTCAAATAACAAGTTGTTATCATAGGTTTATTTATTGGTTTTATTAACTTTTGGATGATTGTTATTTGTCATACATATAGGACTTTGGAGACATTTTCCTTGTAATTCTTTCATCACTTTGGTGCAACTATATAAAAGGTAATGGACTAGAAATTGGCATAAAGATTATGATTTTTTCTTCCTTAAATTTTGCACTATCATCCACCTACTTCATTTAGCCATAGGATTAACCCTAATAAGTCGCAACATAAATCCTTTTGCTCCATTCAAAAGTGTCATAATTTATGTGGTACAAGCTATCGATCATGGGTGCCCTAGTTAGTGCTTCATTTTCCATTTTGATTCCCATGTTGAATTTTTTCATTGGCTCGAGAGCCATCTTATCCCCTCCATTAATTTGTGATGAAGCCACATCACTTCTTGTCAACTTAGTTTCTATCCACTTCCCATGGAGCTTCCATTTTTATATTTTGATTTTTATTGTTGCATTGCATATCATTGTTTTCTCTTTTGATCCTAATGGCCCTTATAGCTTTCCATTTGTTCTTTGTTTCTTATGGGTCCTCTCCAGTCACTTTCCTTTTCATTTTTCAACTATTCATATCAGAACCCTATGCCTAGAGGAAACATCCAAATGAGTGTCCATATCCTGCACATCCTTCCTACACTTTGCACAGGTATGTTCCATGCACTTGGAACCAATTTTGTTTCCAAATGACACTTGTTTCCTCCACTATATTTTGGAATTCTTTTATTATTTATCAAGATTTACTAATATTAAAAAGACACAAAAACTCAAATATTATAGAAAAGTATAGATGGGGGAAAGAACAAAGATATTTGTTTATTCACAACTATATAGATTTATGTTTCCCTGAAACAAAGCACTAAGTTTTGAGTCATATAATTAACAAGTTGGGTCTTAGTATGGCCTTAAGAAGTTGAACCTTATTGGTTGGTTACTCTTCCAGTTAGTTTGGAGATTCTATTGATGCCTCCTGTGTCATATACTTATATCAATGTTCCACTTTCTATCAAATGCTTCCCAACTCACCATCATGCCATGCTTATGTTCAAGGGAAATTTTAGTATGTTTCATATGTTCCTCAAATTTCTTGACCATCCATGTCGACCTTCTTGATTTTCAATTTTTTCTTAGTATTGTCATTATCTTTGTCCTTTCTTGGTGCGAATGTGAAAGGTCTCCATTGAATTTTCACTAATGGGTCATCTCTTGTAAACTACAAAACATTTATTTTATTTTACCTAGAATTGATATCACTCTGGATCTACTTTCACAATTGGTACGTTAGATTATGCTTAGCGGTGTTGATTAAGGTTGGTTTTCATTGATGTCAACCCTTGAAGAAATCCCCATAGCACAAAGGTTTGGGCAATGGACCCATTTTTGTTTGATGTAAATATGAATCATTATTTTTTTGTCATGGTTGATAAGAAGTAAATATGGATGAACTCCAAAGTTGTCCCCTTATGGTGAAGGCCCTCATGGGAAGACGCTTTGTGGAGTAAGAGAACACATGCTTAATTGTGGAATAATGAGATGAAATAAAGTGAATTTGTCAGGTAAAATATCCTATATGGATAATGCTTGTCATGTCATTTCCGCTGGTATGTGGAACACCACATAATTCCTCACGGTTAGAGAGTTATGGCCATGAGAAGTTGGAGACCCCAGGTTTGGGTAATGTACCCAAGTTTGTTTGATGGGTAATGGTATGAGTTATGATATATTTTCAGATAATACTATTCTATATGGATAGTACATGTCATGCTATTTCTGGTGGTATGAGGAACTGATCCGGATCATTTTCGGCACGAAAT
>JASDQU010739049.1:41023-54399 GCA_032191745.1 Picea mariana
ATAGTGTGAAAATGCTAATATGGTAACGCTCTAATGGATGCATAATAATGCTTTTATTAATGAGTGTATGGTGCAAGCAATGTCGAATTGGCATCAATGATTATTAAATGAAGTGTTGGACATAAACCATATAAATCAAAGTGTCATGTGTATGTCTTAGATTGACGTGACTATTGTGTTGAGGCCTCGGCAAGTGCCAAGTCCTCAGACTTGGGAACCCCTTTTTTTCTTCAATTTTGATTTTTCTTTTGCTTTTCATTCCATGTGGATGCTTGATTGAGGAATGTTTGGCTTTTCATTTCATGTGGATGCTTGATTGAGGAATGTTTGGATTGTTATTTTTTTAATGTTTTATAGAAATGGTGGGTAATGACTTGTTTGATTTTTTTGTAAGAAACTTAATTTATTATGCATCTTATTGTTTTTTTTGGTATTTTTCATCTTTTGTATTTGAACTTTGTTGTTCATTATTTAAAAAAAAAAATAATCTATTGTGCATCTTATATTTTGGGTATTTTTCATCTTTTGTATTTGAACTTTGTTGTTCATTATATATAGGAAATTTTTCTATATTTAAAAAGGGTTTTTGGGGTTCTTTTCATCTTTTGTATTTAAACTTTGTTGTTCATCATTTATAGGGAAAATTTTTATATTTAAAGAGGGGTTTTCTTCATCTTTTGTTGTTCATCACCTATAGGGAAATTTATTATATTTAAAGAGGATGAACTTTTCAAAACCTTTTCATTGAATTTTGTTAGACATTCTTTGTTTTTCTTGATAACTTTTTAAGAAATGCTATGATATTCCATCAAGCATTTATTGACATTTGAAGGTTTGCATATTTTGAATGCGTTCAACGATTCATCCGGAAAAATTCAAATTTCAAACTAAGGATATTTTAGAATGCTTCAACAATTCATCGAGTTATTTTAGAAGTTCATAGATGTTCAATTCTTCCAACAATGTTCATTGGAAGAATTTGAACTTTCAAATGTGCGCATCTTTAGAATTCATCTAATAGTTCATTAGGGAAATTTCATCTTGCCATCTCACAACTCCTCCTAACATATTATCGAGGTCTTCTCAAATTCCATCTCTCAAACTTGCACAATGGTTCATCGGGTGACTTTCACATTCCAAATGAAATATATTTCGAAAGTGTGTGATGGTTCATCAAACCATTTTTGAAGTTGTCACTTTAGCATCTTTCGAAATAGTCCAATACTTTATTAACCCATCTTTTAAACTCTTATCATGCACCTTTCGAAAATGCCAAGTGGTGCATTAGGCTAATAATTAAGATCATCTTTTGAAAGTGCCCAATAGTTCATTGGGCCATTTTTGAAGATTATCTTTGAAAATGGCCCAATGGTTCCTCAAGGAACTTTCGAATATGTGCTATCTTTTTTTTAAAGCTCCTAATGGTTCATCGACATGTTCTCAAACATTTAATAATAACATTTTCCGAAATGACCTGATGGTTCATTGGACCACTTTTAAACTTTTGTTATGAGAATCTTTTTACGACCCCAAAGTTCATTGGGGGTTTTTCAAAGTTCAAACAACAGATGTTTTGAACCTTATTGAAGGGGTATTGTGTCCCCTCCAAATTCGAAAGTGCACATTTAATGGCACATTCGACATTATCTTTCAAATTAATTCAGATTTAATGCACTCACAACATTTTTGAATTAGTAAATCTTTCACCTATTTTCAAATATTTTCTTTTCTTTCAAAACAAATTCGATAAGTGTTGAGGCCTCAATATACCCAAGTTTTAAGACTTGGGACCATTTTTTTTTAATTGTCGACTTCTTGCTTTACATTTATAATGATAAGGGAGTGAAGTCTTGCTTAATCTTACTTAATATTTTCATTTCCTTATACATCACTCACTCTTTTGAGAGATCAGTCAAACAATTTGGTCTTTGTTTTATCTGTCTTTAGAAGATTTCTTTTCACATTTTCAGAACCTTATTTTGAAGTTATTTTTACCTTCGAAATATTACTTAGCTTATTTTCCAACAATGCTTCTTTTATAGTGTTTCATTTTAATATAACCTTAATTTATTGAACCATTGTTGAAGATTTTTTTTATTTTTCCCAAACCATCTATCAAAACTTGTTAAAAAAACTCTTCTTTCAAATTGTCAAGCTTTCCTAAATATATTTTTTTCAAAAGCCTTGACAATTCATCGGGAGGATTCTAAAGATCTTTCGAGAATCCCCGGATCGCCTATCGACCTCTTTTCGAAAATCTTTTACAATCAATCGTATTATCCTTCGCGGACTCGGTTTATTTAGATCTTTATAGAAAGGAGGAGATTGAGGATAATGTAGATGTAAAGATTAAATAAATTTTATATTCATCCGGGACAAACGCTTATATTATCTTATGAGATTTCACTTTCAATTTGAATTATATATTCAGTGAATAACTAATACAAAAGGAGGGGTAGTTTTTGGAGTATACACTTGTCCATTACGTTAGGTGGTTGGTATATCGCATTCATAAAGAGAATTTTATTTAAATTAATAATAAGGAGAAGGTGTAAAGTAACAAGTCTTTGCTTTTAGGTAAGATTAAGAAGAAGATAGATACTTTGTTTATTAAAAAAAATTAGATACTTTGTTGCAATGGTTAAAGAAATCACTTTGTTACGAGAGTGAGCATAAAAAAATGGAGATTCGAGTAAAGATTAGGAGAAGGAATTTGAGAATGCATTAGCTAAGCATTTTAACAATATAAAAGATAAATAGGAAAATATAGTCTTGGTGATCCCACAAAAAAGCTATGTTGAGGTCAAACTCCGTTATAAAATCCTTGTAGAGGATATATCGCGAATCATGTTAGAAGGTTGAGCTTGCTATTAGCAATTGCATACAATAAACTTTTAGTTCCCCCACATTGGCATGTCAATTGAACATATAGAATCATTGAATAGATAAGACAAATGTTGTATTTTTAAGTTGAGATTTCAAATGACAAAGTAAAAGACCATCTYTTRCATTTCTCAATTTCCTTAACTCTYTAACAATGTTAATATAGTAAACAATAATCAAATAGCTAATTCTATATTGTTAAGTTGGTTCTGTTAAGGGACAATCARATGATTGTTGACRTGAGAAAAATCRAGATGCTAAGGTATTGGAATAAATTCAACAAAATTACAGACAAAATAAAATTATACCCTTGTTTTAGACTAAGGTTCTTAGTTGGAGCCAAAAATTGAGGAATATTTGGATGTAAGGTTTTATAAAGATGGTGTGTAATGACTTGTTTGATTTTTTTCTAAGAACCATAATGATGTAGGAGCATCGCCAACAAAGTGCGTGTGGAGGACAGTTGGGCGCACTAGCGCGTATTTTGAAATATTTTGAATTTCAAAGTTGGCGTATTAATATAACATCTGGAAATGATTTTGATTTATGAGCGTCTTTAATGATCGGAGGCTGAGCCGTCACATAAGATCGATGGGGGAATGTATTTTGTTTTGATGTGATGAATTGCAGTACAAATCTGGAGCTTTCGCTCTTATCTGTCCGACTCGAACATTTATTGTAATACATATTTAGTAGTTGAAAGATTTAATTTCGATGGGATAGTTGTAGAGTAGTTGGAGGGAAGAACTTGAAGAGTCCCTTTGTATAAAGATTGATATTGTTGCCGAGAAGAGGCTGTTGAATCTAATGTGTAGATTTCCATTATAATCAAGAGCTAGGAGCTACAGAGAAGTTGTGTATGAATGTATGTAAAGTTCAGTTGAATGAATATAGCAGAGGAACATTGTCCCAAATGTGTGTTGATATTGTGTCTATGTGAATGAATGAATGGTAGACTTTTTTATTTTATTTCCAATTCTCTGTTATTTCTTGTTCTTGTATTCATGAATGCATTTACAGGGTTGAATATATGAGTCACTGTGGAGAGTGAATAAGTTTCAATTGTTTCTCTTCTTTGAGCGAGGGCAAGGTGTGCATAGTGTCCGCAAGGAGTGCATGACTGTGTCCGCAAGGAGTGCATGACTGTGTCCGCAAGGAGTGCGTGACTGAGTCAGTTCCAACTCGAAGCTCAGAAGAGGTAGCACAAAACTTATGTATGCAAGGAGTGCATTGACACCCACAAGAAGTGCGTGACAGAGTCTCAAACTCACAAATTTCAAGAGGAGTAGCGTGACTTTAGTCGCAGAGAAGTGATTGGAGAACAGTCGCAAAGTGTGAGAAGGGATCCACAAAGAAGTTGAAATGTCGACTAAGTGTCAAAGAAAAACGTTCTAAAGGACGAAGAAGGCTGAGGAAGTTAAGCTCATGAGGGAAAGCGATGGAAAATCGTCAAGGAGGAGAACCCCTGAAGCCTTCACCAAAGTCAGTGGATGAGATTCATTCTGGAGGGAGGCGAACGATTTTAGACCGTCAGATCTGGGAGAGCTACGCAGAGGTTAGCCATAAAGTGTTTGACACTTCAGAGTTCGGGAAGTTTGAGGGCTTGGTGAAAGCGGAGCCGCGAAGTCTGAATTCTGAAGCCGTGAATTGATCTCAGTCATTGATTGCGAGGAGAGCACGTGGCATTAGATTAAGGAATCTGGGAGTTAGAAGTCCGAAAGTTCGCATACAAGGCAAACATGAGCTTCACAAAATTAGGAGCCGGAACATAATCGAGCCATAAAATCCAAGGAGTCATGTGTCAAATATCCATGAGTTCTGGAGGAAGAGCCTTCAGAAGCCGTCGAGAGTAGAGATTGAAAAACTCCTGAAGCTCGAGTAAGCGAAGTCAGCCATGACCGTTGACTGTTGGAGGAAATGCGAATCGTAGATTTGGCTCTATGCAGCTTCGTTGGTTTGGAGTTCGTGAGGAAAGAGACTTGCTGCATCCAAGATAGCCGGAGTCCGAAGTCGTGGAGCACTAAGGAGGTTTAGCCCCGAGTCATAGCCCGAGGTCACATGTAGGAAAGGGGCCTAGCAGAAGGAGCTAGCGCCCACAAATTTGAAAAGTGTCAGGAGAGCTAGAGAAAGGGCCCGCGAGTTCCATATAAGTTGCACCTAAGGAGATAAGGGGCTTGTGTAACTTGTTTTGGGTTCCAGTAGGGGCCCAAAGAGCTAATACAACTTAGTGTTTCAGCGATCCTAGACTGGGAGGTCGAGCAACCCTTTGGAGAGAAGGGGGGTTTGCACTAGGGTGGTATCAGAGTTGAATACATAATTGATTTATGTAGGAAGAGAAGTAGGATGATATCAGAGAGAGGTATCTAGAGCGTCAGCACAATGCCACCTAGAAGACGTGCTGAGCCACCTGTAGCCAACATATCTATGGAAAGAGATATGAGAGAACTGTGTGCGAGGTTGATGCCATGGAAACAACACAAAGGAGAGGGCTTGATGTTGGAGACATTAGCGAGGAAGAAAATGAAGATGTAGAAGTCGAAGAAGCTGTGGAAGAGGATGCTGCAGAAGAACGCTTGCTGAGAGCGGTTGTCAAATTGGGAGCCAGAGTGAAGATCGACATCCCAATGTATGAAGGAAATTTAGACACAGAATAATTGCTTAATTGGATACGAGCAATGGACAAGTATTTCGACTATGAGGATGTCGAGGAAGAGAAAAACGTGAGATATTTCGTCACTAGGTTGAAGGGACATGCGATGCTGTGGTGGGATGAACTGCAAGCCTACAGGAGGAGTAAAGGAAAACAAAATATTAAGAGTTGGGATCGAATGGTAGCTAAGCTAAAGGAGAAATTCATGCCCAAGGATTACTAGATAAATCTGTTCAGGAGGATGCAAAACCTGAGGCAGAAAGGGATGACTGTGAAGGAGTACACAAACGATTTCTACAAATTGAACATCAGGGATGGATAGAGAGAGAGAGAGGAAGAGAAGGTTGTCACATACATCAATGGCCTGAGATATGAAATTTAGGAAAAAATCAACATGGCGACAATCATAATAGTAGAGGATGCATATGAAATTGTGCTGAAAGCAGAAGAGAAGTTGGCCATGAAGCAGAGTCAACAAAACAGAGGTCGAAGCTTGAACAGAGGCAAAGGAGTTGCCCAGGATAAAGCACAGAATCCAAAAGACGAGGCAGAGAAACCACAAAGTCACTCTGAGAGAGGATGAAGTTCCCGAGGAAGGCAGAATGGTGGTAGAAAATCTTTTCCCAGAGGAAGGGGGAGAGGTAGAGGAGGAGAAGTAAGGTGTTATTCATGTGGAAAAACAGGGCATATGTCTTGGGGATTGTCTCGAGAGGAAGAAAGGAGGAGGTGAGACTTACATTTCAGAAGTGCAGAAGCGATATGTTGAGGCATAAGGTGCAAAGGATGGGAAATACTTTATGATGATGAAGGTTCTCTTGAAGCAAGAGCCAGAGATGAAAAAGCCAGCGCAAAAGAACAATTTGTTCAGGACAGCCTGCAAAACAAAGGACATAGTTTGCAAGGTGATAATTGACAGTGGGAGCACTGACAACTTAGTATCCACAGAGATGGTGGAAAATCTAGAGCTAGAAACGACTGCACACCTGACACCGTATAAAGTCTCATGGTTGCAGAAAGGTCATCAGGTAACAGTCACTAAGCAATGCCTGGTTGAATTTAAGATAGGAGGACATAGGGATGAAATTCTGTGTGATGTGATTCCCATGGATGTATGTCATGTTTTGTTGGAAAGACCATGGCAGTATGACATGAATGCCATTCATGATGGGAGGAGAAACACTTACACCTTAGAGAAGAATGGTAGGACACACATGTTACTACCAATTGAGGAAAAGAAAGTGAAGGATGAAGCTAGCACGAGCATACTTCTCATGAGTGGGAAGGAACTCCTGAATGAAGTAAAGAAGGAATAGAAGATGTAGTTTGGTGTAGTGAGGAAGCCGAGGGTTATCCTTACCAGTACTTTGATGGAACTATTAGAGAATTTTGTTGATATAATAGTGGATGCATTACCAAGCTCATTGTCTCCTATCAGAAGTATCAATCATCACATTGATTTGGTACCAGGAGAAATCTTGCCAAACAAAGCAGCGTACAGGTTGACACCTCAAGAGAATGAGGAGGTGAAAAGACAGGTTCAGGATCTTTTAGACAAAGGATTGGTCAGAGAAAGCTTGAGCCCATGTGTAGTGCCAACTGTATTGAGTCCAAAGAAGGATGGAGGATGGAGAATGTGTACATACTCGAGATCCATAAACAATATCACCATCAGATACAGATTTCCATTGCTAAGAATGGATGACTTGATGGATTGTCTAAGTGGAGTGAATTATTTTTCAAATATAGATTTGAAAAGTGGATATCACCAGATAAGAATGAGAGAAGGTGATGAGTGGAAAACATCATTCAAGACAAATGAGGGATTGTGTGAATGGCTTGTTATGTCGTTTGTCTTAACGAACGCCCCGAGTAATTTTATGAGGATGATGAATGAAGTATTGGAAGATTTCATTGGCAAATTCGTAATTGTATATCTAGATGATATACTAGTTTTTAACAAGACTAGGGAGGAGCGTTTGAGACACTTGACATTGGTGATGAGGAGGTTGCACCAAGAGAAGTTGTTGATTAACCTGAAAAAGTCCTCTTTCATGAAGACAAAACTCATTTACTTGGGTTTTGTGATTTCTTCAAACGAATTGAAGATGGATCCCGAAAAGGTGAGAGAAATCAGAGAGTGGTCGTCACCAAAAAACATATTTGAGGTAAGAAGCTTCCATGGATTGGCAAGTTTTTACCGTAAGTTCATCAGAAACTTTAGTGGGATTAGTGATCAAATGATGGATACAGTGAAGAAAAGACACAAGTCTTTCAAATGGACAGAAGAGGCTGAGAGGAGCTTCAACATATTGAAGGGGAAGATAACCGAACAATCGGTTCTAGTTTTACTAGATTTCAGGAAGACATTTCAAATAAGATGTGACGCGAGTGGAGTTGCAATTGGAGTGGTCTTAAGTCAAGACAACAAACTTGTTGCATATTTCAGCGAGAAGTTGAATGAAGCTAAAAATAAGTACTCCACATAATTCAAGCCTTAATTCAAGCCTTGAATAAATGGAGGCACTATCTCGTACCCAAGGAGTTTGTTTTGCATAGTGATAATCAAGCTCTACTATTCAAAACCAGATAGGAGAAATTAAACTAGAGACATGCTAAGTGGATAGAGTTTATGAAAAATTTCACTTTTGTGTTTAAACACATTTATGGTAGTGATGACAAGGTTGTTGATTCCTTGAGCAAGAGAATTTTGATTATGTAGGAATTTCAAGTCAAGACCTTAGGGTTTGATCACCTTAAGGAAATGTATCACTGCGATCTAGATTTTAGAGAGGGATATGAAACATGTGTGAATCATGTACTCAGAGACAAAATTCAGTGGGCTGAATACCTGATTCAGGATGGGTTGTTGTTCAAGGGAAGCTAGTTGTGCATACCAAAGTGTTCGATGAGGGAGAATTTACTAAAGGAAAAGCATAGTGGAGGTCTAGCTGGACATTTTGTCCATGAAAAAACATTTACCCAATTAAACGATTCATATTATTGGCCAGGTATGAGAGCAGAGGTGAAGAGGTTTGTGAACAATTGTAATATTTGTCAGTATGCCAAGGGGAAGAAGTGAAACACTAGGTTGTATCAACCATTACCCATTCCATAGAGGTCGTGGGATGCAATAAGCATGGATTTTGTGTTGGGATTACTAAAGACACAAAGAGGAAGTGATTCCATATTTGTGGTGGTGGAAAGATTTTTGAAGATGACGCACTTTATCCCATGCTAGAAGACCAGTGATACAGTACATGTTGCAAATCTATTTTTCAAAGAAGTTGTGAGACTCCATGGATTGCCCAGGAGTATAGTTTCAAACAGGGATACCAAATTTGTCAGTCATTTCTGGAGGACATTGTGGAAAAATTTGGGGACATAGCTATATTTTAGTTCGGCATATCATCCATAGATGGATGAACGGAAAGAAGTTGTGAATAGGAGCTTAGGAGATTTGTTGAGGAGTTTGGTCACTAAGCACCATAGTCAGTGGGATCAAATTCTAGCACAAGATGAGTTCACATACAATGAATCAATTAATAGAAGAATTGGGAAGAGTCCATTTCAAATCGTGTATGGAATGAATCCAAGAGGAGTGTCAGAGTTAAGATATCTAGGGCAGAGCGAGTTTAGGAGCACTGGAGCCGAAGACTTCGCTGCATAAATGCAGGAACTTCATAATCAGATCAAGGAGCAGTTGAAGAAGAGAAATAATGAATATAAGTGCAGAGTTGATCAACACAGGAGGAAGCTTGAATTTGAAGTTGGAGATCAAGTTCTAGCACATTTGAGGAAGGAAAGGTTTTCAAGGGGAACATATAATAAGCTAAAGCTGAAAAATATAAGACCGTACAAAATCCTGAGAAGATTTGGTGAAATGCTTATGAACTAGAGCTGCCGGAGGATGTGGGTATATCTCCCATATTAAATATTGCAGACCTGTATCCTTACAGGGAAGGCAGAGCCGAAGGGTCAGAGGATCGAGGAGAGATCCAGTGGAAAAATAAGATGCCTATAGCAGAGAAGCCACAAATGGAGCAGATCATAGACCAACAAATTGGCAAGAAGACCTGAAGGAAGACGTATTTTGAGTATTTGGTAAAATGGAAAGAACACCCAATGGAAGACGCCAGTTGGATTGGTGAAGCAGACATCCAAAATCATGGAAGATCGATGTAGGATATCATGGACATGAGTCCATGAATTTTTTCAGCCATGGGAGTATGATGCAGGAGCATCGCTATGAAAGCACACATGGAGGACAGTTGGGCGCACCAGCGTGTATTTGAAATATTTTGAATTTCAAAGATGGCATATTAATGTAACATCTGGAAAGGATTTTGATTTATGAGTGTCTTTAATGATCGGAGGTTGATCCGTCGCATAAGATCAATGGGGGAATGTATTTTGTTTTGATGTGATGAATTGCAGTACAGATCTGGATCTTTCGCTCTTATCAGTCTGACTCGAACATTTATTGTAATAAATATTTAGTAGTTGAAATCTTTTATTTCGATAGGATAGTTGTAGAGTAGTTGGAGGGAAGAACTCAAAGAGTCCCTTTGTATAAATATTGATATTGTTGCTGAGAAGAGGCTGTTGAATCTAATGTGTAGATTTCCATTATAATCAAGAGCTAGGAGCTACAGAGAAGTTGTGTATGAATGTATGTAAAGTTCAGTTGAATGAATATAGCAGAGGAACATTGTCCCAAATGTGTGTTGATATTGTGTCTATATGAATGAGTTAATGGTAGACTTTTTGTTTATTTCCAATTCTCTGTTATTTCTTTTTTTTGTATTCATGAATGCATTTACAGGGTTGAATATATGAGTCACTGTGGAGAGTGAATAAGTTTCAATTGTTTCTCTTTTTTGAGTGAGTGCAAGGTGTGCATAGTGTCCGCAAGGAGTGTGTGACTGAGTCATCTCCGACTCGAAGCTCAGAAGAGGTAACGTGAAACTTATGTATGTAAGGAGTGCATCAACGTCCACAAGAAGTGCGTGACATAGTCTTAGACTCGCAAAGTTCCAGAGGATTAGCGTGACTTTAGTCGTAGAGAAGTGATTGGAGAACAGTCATAGAGTGTGCACAAGGATCCACAAAGAAGTTGAAATTTCGACTAAGTGTCGAAGAAAAACATTCTGAAGGACGAAGAAGGCCGAGGAAGTTAAGCTCATGAGGGAAAGCGATGGAAACTCGTCAAGGAGGAGAATGCCTGAAGCCTTCACCAAATTCAGTGGACGAGATTTGTTCCGGAGGGAGGCGAACAATTCCAGATCGTCAGATATGGGAGAGCTAAACGGAGGTTATCCGTAAGGTGTTCAACACTTCGGAGTTCGGGAAGTTTGAGGGCTTGGTGAAAGCGAAACCGCGAAGGCTGAAGTCCAAAGCCATGAATTGATCTCAGCAGTTGATTTCGAGGAGAGCACGTGGCAATGGATTAAGGAATCTAGGAGTCAGAAGTCTGGAAGTTCGCATACGAGGCGAACAGGAGCTTCGCGAAATTATGGAGCCGTAACATAAACAGGCCATCAAATCCAAGGAGATGTGTGTCAAATATCCATAAGTTTTGGAGGAGGAGCCTTCAGAAGCCATCGAGAGTAGATATTGACAAACTCTTGAAGCCTAAGTAAGCGAAGTCAACCGTGATCCTTGATTGTTGGAGGAAACACGTGCCGTAGATTTGGCTCCATGTAGCTTTGCCGGTTCGGAGTTCGTGAGGAAAGAGACTTGCATCCAAGATAGCTGGAGTCTGAAGTGGCAGAGCACTCAAGAGGTTTAGCCTCGGGTCATAACCCGAGGTCACATGTAGGAAAGGGGCCTAGCAGAAGGAGCTAGCGCCCGCGAATTTGAAAACTGCCAGGAGTGCTAGAGAAAGGGCCCGCGGGTTGCATAGAACTTGCACCTAAGGAGATAAGGGTCTTGTGTAACCTGTTTTGGGTTCTAGTAGTGGCTCAAAGAGCTAATACAACTCAGTGTTTGAGCGATCCTAGATCGGGAGGTCGAGCAACCCTTTGGAGAGAAGCGGGGTCTGCGCCACATAATCTCTTATGCATCTTACCTTTTGGGGTCTTCTTCATCCTTTGTATTTGAATTTTGTTGTTGATCACCTATAGGGATATTTCTTATATTTAAAGAGGATGAATCTTTCAAAACCTTTTGATTGACTCCTTTTGCATGTCCTTTGTGTTTCTTGATCACTTCTTCGAAAATTCTCTAATAGTTCATCGAGTATTTATTGACATTTGAAGATTTACATATTTTTAATGTGACCAATGATTCATTGGGAAACATTTAAATTTCAAATGAAGCATCTTTTAGAATGCCTTGATGGTTCATCGAGTTATTTTAGAAGTTCGTTTTGAAAATCTTCTTAATTATATCAACAATTCATCAAAATAATTTGAACTTTCAAATGCATGCATATTTAGAATTCATATGATAGTTCATTGGGGAAATTTTGAAGTTACATCTTACCATATTACAACTCCACTTGGCATGCTATCGAGGTCTTCTTGAATTTTATCTTTCAAATTTGCATGGTGGTTCATTGGGGGACTTTCACATTTCAAATGAAACATCTTTTTAAAGTGTTTGATGGTTCATTGAACCATTAAATTTGAATTTGTCACTATAACATCTTTAAAAATAGTCCAATAGTTCATTATGTCATTTTTGAAATTCTTATCATGCACCTTTCGAAAATGCTCAATGGTTCATCAGGATAATATCGAAGATCAACTTTTGAAAATCCCTGATAGCTCATTGGGCCATTTTCGAAGATCATCTTTCAAAATGGCCCAATGGTTCATCAGGGAACTTTTGAGTATGTGTTATCTTTTTCTGAAATCTCCTAATGGTGTATCAAGCCACTGTCAAACATTTGAATGTCAAATTTTTGGAATGGCCTTATGGTTGATCAAACCACTTTCAAACTTTTGTTGTGAGAATCGTTTGACAACCCCCAACGATTCATCAGGGGGTTTTCAAAGTTCAACCAACACATATTTTGAAACTTACTAATGGTGTATTAGGTCCCCTCCAAATTAGAAAGTGCACATTTAATGGCACAATCTACATTATCTTTTGAATTTATTTTGGATTTAATGCAGTCACAATATTTTTGTAGTAAATATTTCACCTATTTTCAAATATTTTCCCCTGGTTCAAAATAAATTATGCAGGTGTCAAGACCTCAATATACCCAAGTTTCTAGACTTGGGGACCACTTTTATTTTTTTATAATTGTTGGCTTCTTGATTTACTTTTATAATCACGAAGGAGTGACGTCTTGCTTAATATTACTTGATATTTTCATTTCCTTATACATCCCCCTTTTGAGGGATTATTTAAGCAATTTGGTCTTTGTTTTATCTTTCCTTTGTATGATTTATTTTCATGTTTCTAGAGCCTTATGTTAGTGTTGTTGATTAAGGTTGGTTGTCATTGATGTCAAACCTTGAAGAAAGCCCTGCAACACAAAGGTTTGGGTAATGGACCCAAGATTGTTTGATGTAAATATGACTCATTATTGTCTTGTGATGGTTGATATGAAGTAAAGATGGATGAACTCCAAAGTGGTCCCCTTATGGTGAAAGCCCTCATGGGAAGACGCTTTGTGGAATAAGAGAACCCATGCTTAATTGTGGAATAATGAGATGAAGGACAATGAATTTGTCAGGTAAACTATGCTATATGCATATTGCTTGTCATTTCATTTCCGGTGGTATGTGGAACGTCACATAACTCCTCATGGTTAGAGAGTTATGGCCATGAGAAGTTGGAGACCCCAGGTTTGGGTAATGGACCCAAGTTTGTTTGATGGATAATGGTATGA